>JAQFYE010007186.1:0-10075 GCA_034694305.1 Protaphorura glebata
GCCCGAAGATGGCACACCACAATCAAATGATTTCACACGGATTTCACTGCTCACAATTCCCTTGTCGCTCGACAACAGCGGTGTTGCCGCAAAAATGCTTTGGGTGACCTTCGGAGGTCAAGATGTAACATACATCAACGGGAATGAGAGAAACCATTCCCCGAAAGGCCTCACTTTTAACACAAACGTAAGTGAGGCCTTTTGGGGGAATGGCTTCTAAATTCCCCTCTATAGACATTACATCTTGACCTCTGGAGGTCACCCAAGACCTAAAGCAATTTGCGACAAAATAAAAAAAATGCTGCTTTTTTTAACCAAAGCGACCTGGCAGCGAAAAGTCGACTTTCTCCAAACCGGTCAAACAAAAATTTTGAAATTGCAAAAAATTATTGCAAAAAAGATGCCATCATCAACAAATTTTTTAAAAGAATAATTTTGGGCATGTTTGTAACAGAAGGCCCAAATTATGAGGGATTTTCATGCCGTTTTGTACTTAGACCCTCGTCAGCGCCGCTACGCGCAACGGATCTTCAATCAGAATGTCTCCCTAGATCCACAATAAGCTTCTCTGCAAAATGCACATCTCACTTTTTGTCCGGCTCCACCAGATTGGGATGCCGATGGGTGACAAATGTCATGCGTGCTCCTGTAGATGAGATTGACTTCTACATTCACCTCGGTGATGAGAGAGAGTGGGCTTGGAATTTCTGAGTACTTAATTTTTGTCAATAATTCAATGTCAATAATCAATAATTTATTGATCAACGTTGCAAGTATTCTCAAATATTGCAACACTAAACTTTATTCTCAATTATCTTCCCTAAAAGCTGTGAATAAACAATAATATCACGTACATAAAATACACCGACGATGGAAACTTTTATGTCAAATCGAATGTTTTATTTTGCAATTGGTGTAGCAACTTTTATTCTCTAGCTTTATGATACTCAATATTTATGAGAATATGCAGCCACATCTAAGTTGTGGGCTAATATGCCCCAATTTTGAGCGATGGTGCTAACTAGTCCCACCACTTAACTACGCTTCCAGTGAACATCGGTAATTGGAATGGAGCTAATTAGCTCACCATCACGAGAGAGAGAAACCTTAACAAAAAAAATAAAAAAGTGTGCTTATTTGGCGGATGTGCGTAATTAGCACAATTTTTCAAAGTAGGACGTATTAGCCCACCTTACACTATACTTTCCTTAGAAAATTGTTTATCAGATAACACCGCCGTCAAACTGCCACAGAAATATGGCTTAACATCCGGCGGTAGTCAATCATGGGGTAGTGTAAGTCATTTTGGCTCACCTTGGTACGAGTTTGTCGATATGGCCTCATCCACTTCCAGGTTTTTAAGGGGGTGTGGCAAATTGACACAGCTGGTCCAGCGGGATAATAACATGCGATGTCCAGAAATACCCTGATAATTGTTTTATTTCTCGCAAAAGCGAACTTATACGTCAAACTCCAAATTGTGAGCATGACTTCCGGGCTGGTTGCTCGTGAATTTAATGGTAGGGACAAATTCCCATCTCGCACCAAGTTTGAACAAATTGACCTAACTGATTACACTCCGCGTTCGTCATTTTCCTGTACCTCCGGAAATAATTAAATGTAAAAGGCGAGAAATGTCAAGTAATCATTGGCGGTAATTACAACACCGATCTTTTATTTCTATATCCGGCGAACCACTGTCCATTCTCATTCTAGCCAATCGTCCAGAAATGCAAAAATAGTCCACATCACACTATTGTTTAAGAAATACGATCACTTGGAATATAAAAACAAAAATTAACTTGCAATGTTTAAATATTACACATGTTTTAAATATTTGGAAAGTACTTAAAAAAACAGGTTAAAAAAATCAGGAATTTCGAAAAAAATATTAAATATTGACTAATACAAAATGTTGAGTAAAGCATGCCGAAGATTGCTACGCCTCCACATTAAAATCGGTTCATATTTAAAAGTGATTCCATACTATTGGGACGATGACAATAAACAAATGTGTATGATCAAATCCAGAATGAGTTTCACAGCTTGGTTTCTTGTTTCATTTCTTATCGGACTTTATGACATTTTCCTCATTGTCACTTTCATGCAATACTTGCGGAAACCAAACTGGAATATAGTTGAATTCTCGACCATTTGTATGTACATAGTTTCCTTCGTTACCGTTTCTTACTGTAGTACAGTCATCATACTCAAACGAGAAGCTCTGTTGATTTTAACTAATCAATTCATGGTTTACTATCAAATGATTGAAGGATAGTTGAATTTACTTTGATTAAAATATTGATTACAGTTAACATAGAGCGTTCTGTCGAGAACGATTAGGACAGCTAGAGGATGGTTAGACGATTTCTGTGGATAAAAATCCATATAAAGGTAGGATTAAATATTACTAAAGATGCATTACTCCTTTACTTACATTGCAGATAGGTACGGGATGTCTGAAGCCCCGTCTTTTCAAATTGGATGCGAAAATGCGATCATATCAGCATTCGTTATCTCATTTACACAACCGGTTTTTTGCCAAGTGGCAAACTTTATGTTCCCAGACTTTGCGTGTTACTTGAGTGCGTATTTACCTGTGGAATATCGCGAGTCCAACGTTCTGATGTTTCTCATGCTAGTACCACAATTCTTGGTTATGATTGCCGGGTGGACAGTTGGATTCTTCCCGGCAGTGCTTTTGCTGATATATGTCACGAGTGTCAGATTCATTTCGATTGAGTTACGGTAAGTTCCATCATGCCTGTTTGCGCCTAGACTGACATGGAATAGCGATGAACTGTATACGAGGACCTTGACCCAATACCTATTTTTCTTAGTAGGTCGGCACTCTGAGTGGGGCCTTTTCAAGCAACAACGAAGTACTTTTTATTGGTCTATCCTCGATATATTTGAACACAAAAATCATGAGGTCAACCCTTTGAGGAAGATGAAATCGTGTGTTAAAATGCAGGACAATTTCGACATTTTTCATTTTGCGTCAATGATATGTCATGACATACCTATTTGAAGCATCATATAATTTGTTTTTAAAAATCGTCAAGTTTTTGATGAGATATACCAAAGAACTCAGGTGAACTTAAAATCCTGGCAACAAAACTTATTTTGAATTTAAAAATTTTCTTAAAATCAAAAATTAAGCTTTGCAAGGCCGCAGTATATAGGGTAGGCAGGGCTAATTATTCCACCTGGGCTAATTATTTCAACTTTTTGTAAAATCTATTACGCGCGCTACACAAAAGTCACAAAAACATATAAAATTAGATCCGACCGAAAAAAACGCACGTGTATCGCCGGCAAATACTCTGCCGCTAGTTCTTTAACTCATCAAAATCACAAAAAAAATTCTGAAATTTTGAATGACTCCCGGTCAACGATTTTGGCTCTTCCGGAGCTAAGGAGTTGTAAAAATTCTGTACCAGGTAACGACACATCCAAATTTTTCCTGATTTCTATTATTCACTCTAAACCTTGAACCAGCTTGCTTTTTATCATCAGATTTCAACTGTTTTCATAATTTTGATAAAATTATCCAAATTTTGATAAAAAGAAAGAACGGGCTAATTATTCCGACGACTTCTGGGCTAATTTTTCCATATCTGTCTCGTGTAAAAGCCAAAATTAACATAAATTTGACCAGGAAATTCCAATAAATTCTTAAGAACCGGGCTCCAACAGAGTGTTTTAGTAACCCCGACTTTCACTGAAAGAAACGGGTTGGAAAAATTAGCCCGCTGACACAGAGGGTATGGAATAATTAGCCTACAGGGGAATCTTATTTTCTTGGACCTCGTTCCCATAGTTACATAAAATTATTGTTTTACTGAGGTTAGGGGAGATTAAAAATTTCAAAAAAAATATTTTTTGGAGAAGATCGCCTACTTGATGAGTACGAATCGATATATTTATATAATACGAGATAACGACCCTGAGATACGCCCAGGCACAAAAGTTGGAATAATTAGCCCAGCCTACCCTACTTGTTTTATGGCACTATAGGATTGAGAGTTAGGAGGAGGATATTTCTGCTACAAATGCTATATAGAAACGAATAGAGAGAATATATAGCAGCAATGCTCAAGGAGATGTGCATTTAAGTCACTCCATTTATTGCTCCCCTAAACCTCCTCCTTCCTTAGCATACATACCTACGTAAGTCACTCCACAGGTGGAGTGATAATACCAATAATCCTAAAGATATTTGACTGGTTTATCTTGTGCGTTTCCCGTCCCGATTTAAAAAAAAATACTTACAAAAATTCACTATAACCAAATTAATGAAGTGAGCGGAATAGACAGAATATTTTAATTAATAAACAGTAATCAACTATTAAATTAACAGCGGACACGCACAACTTTATATTTCACCATGAACAGTCGGAATCAGCATTACTGCACATTTATTTAGGATTATCAGAAAATGCGAGTCAACGATGACACAGGGGATTTTGAAAATTGGTCCTTTCTTTGATAATAGATCTAACGTGCCAAAAATGACCAAAAACTGGAAGAAACTTGAGTCATCGGTCCGATTGACCTCTGGGAGGACACATGACTGGGCGTACGTCAGCACTTATCGGTAGTATGTAGTAGTAGTGTTGGTACCTTCGGGAGGTATTTATGATTGCGTTCTAGATAGCTCGACGGACACAACTAATCCAGGATCTATTTACCGTCGAAAGAATTTGATATTTTAGTCGGGATACGATTAATGGCTATTTCCTCATTGAAACTTTTTCAGAGCCAATGGAAGAAGCCGAATTACGAATGACACACTGCGAACGCCAGGTGCCGCTCTTCACGCCGCCAGATGCCTTCAGGTCTTGACAAATGGAGTGAATGAAATTACACGGGACTACGTTCTCATCACATTACATGACATAATGATGACTTACAGTGTGATATCCACTGTCATCTTCAAAAAAAACACATTCCATGATCCCAACAATTGGAATCGTGGCCATAGTCCTAAATGCCATCGTGGGGACAGTCTCAATTTTCCTGTTTCACTTGGAACTGGAGAACCATCACGAGTACTCAAAACGATTCTTGGGGTCGTGGAAGAGATGCACGAATACCAAACGGTTGGATTGGGAATTATTGATCAAATATTTAAGGTCTTGTAGAATCTTAAGAATTGAGTGGGGCAACATGGGCTACTATCAGAAACCGGCGAGTATAAAAATTGTTGGAAAAGTAATTTATTATGTTAACAAAATATTAGTGCTTACGAAGAAATTTCACTAAATCTGAATGTCAAAATTGTCAAACTTTTAACAATGAATTGTATGTAATAACGACGTATTGGCATACTAGGAAACCCTAAACTGTATAATTCCTTCGTCCAAACTTTGACCAAATAAATGGATGCAATTTAATATTAATACAAATGATGAAACTTTGTTGGGACAAGAAATAGTTTAGTTATACTGGCATTATTATACGTTGCAGATTCTAAGCTCTTAATAATGGTTTACAAATCTCCGTGGATATTCAACAGAAAATTTGGTGGAACTAGTGTATGCTTTTATGTATATTTAGGAGGAGGTCTAGGGGAACAATAAGATACTGCCCAGCCTTCTAAACCGCGCCGACTAAGCCAGTGGTGGCCCATTGCTGTTGACTTTATGAATAACAAAGTTGTCATTTCTACTTCGGTGTGACGCCATGACATTGAAGTCGTACATCGGACGTACACCTGACTGCCAGTCTATAAATAAAAAGACGGGCCGGAGAGAGGAGTCCGGGGAAGATATGCCTATACAAGGCGCCCGACCCTGGACGTTTCAGAGTCCATCCTTGAAAACGCACCTTACCCCAACCCCAAACCCCGGCCAGTGAGTTCCTCATGCGTCCTACACGTCGAGCGATATTCCTTTACTTGACCCTCAAAACAGAAGGCAGTAAGTGGGGAAAGAAACTTATGCAATTTGCATTCACATATTGAGAAATGTGATACAAATATCGAAACACATTTGTTTAATTCTGGGGGCCGCCAGACTTAGCCAAGGCTGAGATCAAAGACTGGAATCCGGCAGTACAGATAGTTATGCAACTCTAATCTACGTTCCAAGAGTTTAAAGGTAACTAACAGAGAAGGTAGCCGCATAGCAACCAAAAATTGCACTGCATAAACTTTCCTCGTCAAATCCCAACCGATAAACTGAAGTTCAAGATGAACGCAGATAAAAAAAAGCACAGAAAGGAATTCCCAAGATAAGAAAATCCTGGAGAATCCATACCCGTATAATCTCTCTTCCCCAGAGCACACCAAAAACCAATTTAGTCAAAGTCAGAGTTAGAGATTTTTTATTAATGTCATAATGATCCATAGCCCATACAGTTCAGTATAACAACCAAATTGATTTCCAATAGGTGTCAGACTATTCCAACCAAAAAAGGCTCGCTGTTTTGAACAACAGATTTTTATTTGGCCTAATTAGCTTATCTTTTACAAATACTGAAGAGCAGTCAGCCAAAAAAATAGTTTTAAAATGCTATTCCTACTCCCAAACTGAGCATTTATTACGAGTAATTTGACAAATTTTGTGCTTCTATTCCAGTTTCAGCTACACATTTTGTAATATATTTTTTTGGTTAAAGGTAATAATTTAAAACTTAGGACTAAATTAAATTGATAACACAACAATACAGTAATAACTATTTTGTCCTAGCAATAATGTACGCGTTAGATCTTATGCTCAGGTAATATAGCAATAACGTTTTTTTGAATCCTTCAACGGAAGTATTCAATGAGCGCACCTTTGGTGGTAGCAGATTCCACTCATGTGCCGAAGCATAACGAATTGAATATTTAAAGCTTTCCACTTTGTGCCGAAGAACTTGAACTCCAGGACTCTCATCATCCCTGGTCAAATGTGATTTAGTAGAGAACTCTTTCTAGGATGCAATATTTGTTCCAAATTTGATCATTTTAAAGACAGTTACACACGATTAGAAATGTAGTCTTTCATTGACTGTAAGTATATCGCATTTCTCATGCATTCTATAGTAGCCCACATTATTGTAGGCTTTTTCACAATCTTTCTTAGCCAAATTATTGACTTTCACAGGTTTGGCCTCTGCCCAATAAGACTTTTTACGAAACCTGTTAATCTGGGGCTAAAAAACACACAAAGGAAGTTATTTAATTTGTTCTGAAGCTTATGTAGTTCCCCCTAACTTGCAAATCTTCAAATAATAAAACAGTAGTCAATATTTGAGAAAATATACGTTTCTACCATAACCGCAAAAACACGACCATTAGTTTGTCTCTAGTTTGGCTCAAGGTAAGATAAGGAAGGAATTGACTTTTTCTCTTAACCGGGTAAAAATATAAGTTCCTTGGGAATATTCCCCGAAATATCAGAATTATCCAATAAGGTTTCCGGAGCTTTGCTTACAACCCAAGTCGTTGCCCAAACCCGTTCGCCGGTACAGTTGACTCGAGTAAGAATTACGGTGGGTACACTTAGCTATGATTACAATCGAGGTCAAAGAGAATTTACAGAGTAATGTCTGCAGGTAATCGTCCCACACAAGATGTCAGACCATTCGATTTTCGTATTGTTCAAAACTTTTAAAAATTCTGAAGTTGATTCAGTGAGATCCAGCAACGTCGGAATTAGCTAGAAAAATGGACGCAAAATTTGAGGAACTAAAGTGATCACTCAAAAGACGGGTGACATTTGTATGGACTCTTCTATGGAATCGGAGAAGGCATTGACCAAACAGAACGCAAATCGGAGGCCGTCACGGAGGCCCAACTGAAGCGTGAGCTTGAGCAAAAACAAAAAAAATAGAAAAGCGGAGACGGAAAATGAAAAAAGTAAGCGACTGGAACGTGAACGTGAATGTATAAAGAAGAGACGTAAAGGAGACGCTCAAAAAGAAAGAGAAAAATGTAGAGTTTGGCGGAAACAAGGAAACTATCGTAGATAAGGAGAAACGATTAGAACGTGAACGCAACAATACGAGACTTAAAAGAATGGCATTCGTTGCTGTAGAAAAAGAAAAGGATCAAAACCGTAAAAAAATGAAACGGAAACAGAACGGGAAGGCCGTCTTAAACGAGATCGTTAAAATAAAAGGAAGAGACGAGAGTAGCAGAGAGCAGAATCACTTTCACAAAACTCTTTGCCAGACAGGCGTTTGGAAGACGAGTTTGAAGATAAGATGAAGAAACTGGGATTCAGTGTTTGTCGTATTTGCAAGCGTAGAGAAATGCCGTGTATTGCATAATATTTATGTGCCAAATGTTCGAAAAAGTCAATTCCTAACCGCTACATACGAAAACAGGATGGACCCTGGTAATTTAGAATTATTCTTTATTGCGGGACTTCTTTGTGAGTAGATTGTATAAATTTTAAGTTACAGATGAAGCGCATTTGGATTTCATAAATCTGTAACCCTTGGAGAAATTGCTATGAGATTTGGGTCAGCCTGTAGCAAAAATTCAAGCAAGGCACAATTTACAATGTACGTCCGTCGCTTTGTCAGACTTGGCTCAGGGTACCGGATCTATTAGTTGCAATTGGAAGTCGTGTAATGTTGTCAAGGAATTTGTGGACAGATCAGGGGTTGGTTAACGGGACTGCTGGAACTGTGTGCGATATTATCTACAGACCTGGCGAGAGTCCGTCCACAAATTCATTGCCTATTTGTATTATGGTTGACTAAGATAATTACACCGAGCCGGTTTTCGATATAAGCTTCTCACTTTGTGTTGTGACGCGTCACTAGAAAAAAGACGGAATAAGTTGCTCCTGTACTCAGTTCCCCGTAGTTTTGGCCTGGGTTGTAAGTTATTAACACATTGCAACTTTCAATAGTGGTTAAAATGTCATATGATTTATAATAGATGTTTTCATGTTGCATAGGTTACCATACATAAGAGTCAGGGTGCAGCCCTGTGACATTAGCGCAAGCTGTGATCGATATTGGAGGCAAGGAGTTTGGCGCAGGCCTAACGTATGTCGCACTATCGAGGGTTAAGTCGTGGGACGGATTAGTGTTAGATCCGCCATGCAGTTTCAACAGGTTGAAACGTATAGGTCAATCATCCCGCTTGAAAAAACGGATTGAAGAAGAATCTCGCTTGTCATTACTGCGTTAACATTACAATTTTTTTTATTTATTAATTTGTATAATGGAAAGTATTGTTTGTTTTTTGTTTTGGCATACGTTGTCAAAGTAAGGTGGTGTTGCCGCTTTTAGTCAAGAAATAAATTTTAGAAGGATTTCTACAGCCACTTCCGCTTATTCTGGAATTGTATATTTTGATTTGAATGAACGATAGTAAACTGATGTACAGGATTCGCTGAAAACATATGCCAAAATGTAGGTAAAAGTAATGCAAATTTATTTATTTTCGTGGATGTTTCGGCGTTTTCAATAATGTTGTCATTATACCGGATGTAATTGAAATGGCCCAGTGGTTATTTATACAGAAATGCAGAAAATGGCGACAAATTTTTTTAGGAACATTCTGTTATTACGCGTACCGGAACATATAAGGAAGTAGTTCTACGTGATAGATTATTGAATTTCTAGCCGTAATGAATATTACAAGTTCAAAATCAGTTCCGCTAGACAACAGTTTAGTTACACCAATAGAGTTTTTGAGATTTTCGGTACGTAAAACGTAATACCTAAAAATATTTTCCGTAAAATTTTACGTAGTACGTATTACGTAAAAGAATTCGGGATTTCCCCTTTCGAAACGTAAAATTCCATTACGCGTGCCAAGGCGCCATGGTAGCATGCAGTGGTCGCAATGGACAGGTTATCACCATTACGCGTTACAAGGCGACCTAGCAGCATGTAGTGGTCGCTCTGTGCAGGTTCTGAGTATTACAAGTACCAAGGCGACGTAGCAGCATGTGGCGGTCGCTCTGTACAGGTTCTGACCATTACCAGTACCAAGGCGCCGTAGCAGCATATATTGGTCGCTCTGTACAGGTTCTGACCATTACCATTACCAAGGCGACGTAGCAGCATGTATTGGTCGCTCTGTACAGGTTCTGACCATTACAAGTACCAAGGCGACGTAGCA
>JAQFYE010007187.1:0-10075 GCA_034694305.1 Protaphorura glebata
TAATTTTTATTTCTGTACTCCTCATAATTTCGACAAAAACCACTGCATCAAAATATCATTCTTCATGGCCGAGAATCATATCTTAATGTGTAAGGTCCTTTAGTAAAACAGTAGCTATTTATAAACAAAACCGGTAGCGGAGTCTTGAGGTTGGGGGATTATAGTTGAAGCTAGAAAGTTATTTTTGTTGTAATATATAATATTATATGAGTGATAGTGCAATAGTGTATTGAATCGAATAGAACTAATTTTAAATGAATTAAAAATAATTTTATTCGCTAGAATATGTTTAGCGAGACTGAATACTAACTGCGATTGCCACAGGATCACAAACTATGGCTAGAATCTATCTCTAAATTATTTTGTTGGCTTTCTTCAGTCGCGTAAGCAAGTATAAATATTTGACCATTTAGTCATAGAATAAGAAAAGGAAAATATCTGAGGTCGAGACGACTAAAATAGTTTTCTAAAGTTTTGTGAATATTTTACTAGGGGTTACAATTCATAATTTCATGGGACAAAAATTAGTGCTGACAAAGCAGTCCTTGGAATTATTTTAAATTTTGCCGTGCCTCGTTTGGAGTTTGAGTGGATAGTTTGTTTGGAGAGAACACAGAACAGTACAGCAGCATAATTGAGGGCGGTCAGCGGTGGTGGAGATAGTGTTATATTTATGACGTTTTATTAATTTCAGAGATTTCTTTAAGATATAAAAGTAATCTATAGAACCACTATTCGTAGTGCTTGTTTTACATTTTGTTGATTTAATTTAATTTAATTTTCGTGCACATTGTCTTAATGCGGTTTTGGAATGATTTTGCAGGAAACCACAAGTACAGTCGTACTGCAATAAGCCGACAGAATGGCAGATGATCTAGTCCTAGACCCCGATATTCGACTTTGGGTATTCTTGCCCATCGTTCTCATTACTTTCCTGGTGGGAATTGTTCGACACTACGTGGCCATGCTCCTGTCATCACAGAAGAAAGTAGAGCTTCTTCAAGTCCAAGACAGTCAGGCTATGATCCGAGCCAGAGTTTTAAGAGAGAATGGCAAATATTTACCAGAGCAGTCGTACCAGATGAGGAGAGCTTTCTTCAATGATGAAGATACTGGCTACTTCAAGACTCAGAAGAGACAAGCCACTCAGCAAAATCCAATGACAGATCCCAGCATGATGACCGAAATGCTGAAAGGAAATGTTACGAATGTATTGCCAATGATTCTCATTGGAGGTTGGATCAATTGGACTTTCTCGGGTTTTGTCACGACCAAAGGTAATTTGTTTTTGTTTATTTCTTTCAACATTTCAACTATAATATATATGATATTTGAATTGAATTGGGCAGCTCTCCAATTTCATTTTATGGGGTGGAAAAGGTGTATTTCTGTCAACCTAAACACGATTTAGATGGGCGGTTAAAGTCACACGAAACCCGATATGCTTTGTCCTTAGTTTCACGGTTTAAGAATTTTTGGATTTCATAATGCCTGGAACATAACACAATACGGTGTGGTTCGTGCCGGGGAATATTGAACACCTTTTAAGACTTAACAATGGCTTAGAATTTTTTGAGAATTGAATTTGCTCTCGGCCTCCAAATAAAATGCCAGGCTGAACGTCGTAGACCACGAAAGAAATAATTATAATATAATTACAGGACCAGGGTGTGGTCATTCATTAAAAAAAATAACGGAAGGGGAATTCTTCTCGCGTAGCCCCCGAAATAATCAGTCAGCCATTTGGCGACAGTTACGACGTAATTAGGTGCCCTAGAATTTCAAGACTTAAAAAATCTCCACCTCCGAGAGCCTTTTCTCCCATGATATTTCAGACTGAAAATATATATCTTTCATTAAATTAATTTTTCTCTCTTCCTCCTCAGCTTCTTTTTTTCTCTCTCATTTTTCTTAATGTTATTTTCACCCGTTTCCTCCACCTAACCTCGTTTTGATGTTATGACAAATTTTCCACCCCTATCTAAAATCATTGTTCTAATCACGTCTCGTTTGTAATATCCACCAGTCCCATTTCCATTGACACTTCGCTTCAAACCCATGCTTCAACGTGGAATCGAACTACAAAGTCTGGACGCGTCATGGGTATCGTCCGCCTCGTGGTATTTTTTGAACGTCTTCGGGCTTCGAAGTATTTACACGCTGGTGCTAGGCGAGAACAACGCAGCAGACCAGTCACGCGTGATGCAAGACCAAATGTCTGGAGCCGCAATGGCCATGCCACCGGATCCAAAAGCAGCCTTCAAGGCTGAATGGGAAGCCTTGGAAGTAGCCAAACATTCATGGATCCTCAAGCATGCAGAAAGGAGACTCATTGGAGTTGCAGATGGAAACGGGACAGATACGGATCACAAGTCTACAAGGAACGGGACATGTTGACCGTAGATAAATCTAGTTCAATAGATGTTTATGTTTCCATATTAATACCAAAAACTGCATGTTAGTTAGTATACTTTAATATAGACCCACCCACCCTTTATTATACGGGCAAATTTCTCGGCTTGATTTCCCTGTCAATCATTTCATATGCATGTGCAGGCTTCGCATATCCTACACGTAATCTCAAATTATTGTAAATATTTGTGTAAATTGTAATTACTTCGAAACCCCTACGTTCACACTGAATAAAATCATGTTGAATTCTTAAAAAATAACATAAACCGAGTTCATGTAAATGTAAATGAAATAGTTTCCTTTATTCGTCTCTTTGACACGACGGCATTCCGTTTGCCTCATTTAATTCATAAAACAGTGCATGTCTTTGGCTATGAGTTCAAGTTTAAAGCAAGTTCGTAATAATATTAATACCACAATTTTCAAGAATACATAAGGAAATAAGAACTAAACTAACAAATATACAAATTCAGCATTCTTACTCACCGTTTCGCGAAACTCATAGATCGGTCTGACAGAATTATAAAAAGTGAAGGATTGTGGAAGATTGTCAAAGATTTCTAGCCAGTCTTATCTTAACAAACACAGAACTCAAGAGTTGCAATTCAAATTTCCTAAAGACTAAATAGATTCCAAGCTTTTAGATCTAAAAATATAAAATTCCCTGAACAACATTGTCTCCCGTAATGCAAACATGCAGAACAGGCACTCTTTTCAAAAACAAAAGAAAGCGAAACAATTTGATTACGAATCGTATTTCGGTATTTCAAATCGGAAATTGAAATATAATTTTCGAATTTAAGTTGGTTATCATAATTAGAAGTACTGGGATGGGAGAAAGTCGTGAGTGTAAAAGTTGGCATTTTTTGTTACATTTGTATTTCTGTTGCACCATTTTACGCTTAATTGTCTGTATTCGATTAGTCCCACTCATTTATTCAATAGTTCAATAAACCGTACCAGCGGTATCATCCTCTACAGTTCATAAATTCATAATTTTGGCTCATCACAAAACCAAGACGATATAACTTACTATGTTTCATGCTAGTTTCATGCTATAAAGACTTTTATGACTCTCACTCACTTTAATTATTTTTAACTAATTCCTGGATGGCGCCTGGTAGCTATAACAGATGATCTAGTTTCAGTCGAACGTCAAAATCACAACTTCTTCGGAATCTCCTCCTGATTCTCGATCCGCACACGGCACACCCACCCCGTCCGTGATTCAAAGTGTCCAAGTCTGTCCTTGCTGGATACAACGAAATAGAGGTCACTCAAAATCCAGCTTTCACAATCTAAGTGCTGCTTTGTACTTGAATTATGATACATTCTAGGCGATTGGTACGATGAAAACGAGGGCCCCATTCACATTCATTCAGTTATTTTGCCGTACTGTTGACTTCTGATTTGGAATGAATGTCTGCTTGCTCTGGAACTTTAACGTCTGGAACAGGAACTGTAGTTTCCGAGTGCGCCTTTAGTCCGATCCCAAGACCGACCATACTCAACTTTCCTTCAGTATAACTCGTTATCCGTAGGGTGAGTAATTCTAAGTCCGTCTCCGCCTTTACGAAAAGATCAAAATCAGTGTTTAAGTGTTTACTCTCGACTGCAGAAATTTTGAAACGAATCACATGAAACGTTACTCGGGTAAACAATATTAAAGAATAATATGTCACACGAAGTTGTACTCCCGACCCTATGCCAGGCCATGGTAGGAAGTACAATCTCGTACTCGTTCAATCTATGAATTTCAGTTCAATTTCATAACAATTACCTGATGCAGAATTTGAAGAGCTGCTGTGAGCACCTCGTGCCACTTCTGTAGCTCAAGCCGATGTAACGCTTCTTGGTGTTGAAGAAGGGCTAACCATTCTTGATGATTCTGTGGTAGTTCCCTGGAGTCAAATAATTATTTTGTTACATAACTTTTATTCGAAACTCTTATCTTCCACGGTAAGAGTTGGTAGGAGCTGGAGAGAATCGCGATTAATGCACAATTGACTTCCCGTTTCACTCCTCTCGCTTTAGTGTCCAAACATCTGTTGGATATCAAGGGAAAGTCGACTTTCACCTTATCTATTACCAAGTGGAAAGTGGCTTGTACACTTTCACCACTTTCACCTTTTTTTAAGGGAAAGGTGTAGAGTGTTGAGATAGGTGGATGTAGAGATTTTTACTATGCAGTCTTTATGACTAGACATTTAATTATAATTATACTGAATAGTAAGAACTTACTTGGAGAAAGCAGGAGAAGGCTGAAAGAATGTTGGAGCGTTGGCAGCAGCTTCAAGCCGAATTAGTTTGACAAACAAGTATCCATTGAGAACCAGTAGTGCTGCCAAGATGGCTAACGTGAATTTGAAGATAAGAGAAGAATTTGCGCTAATTTGAGAACTTATGTTGTCGGCCTCACCGGACAAAGGAACAGCGCCAGTACTCTGAATGTTTTCTGGTTATCAAAACAATAGGAAGTGTTATAATTATGGTCAGCCGATGTAGGCAATTTAATTGAACGTTGGACGCAATACCTCTGTCAGGAGGACCGACGGATGTCGCACACGGTGGAGCCGGAGCTTTTCCCTTCCTTCGTCTGACCAAATTCAAAGTAGGTCCAATACTTCGAACAGAAGGTACCGGAGAATGGGGTGAAACAATGACTTTGGTACATTCGTCTTTCACAGCTTGCTCCAGGTGAGAATAAAATTCCCTGAGCCCAGCCCAGCTGTTCTTCTCAATAAAGGCTTAAATAATAAATAACAATAAGCAAAATCATGAGAACTCACTTATAGGAAAAAACATTCTCATTGTGTCAATTACATTTAATTTTGTATACAAATATTTTGATATAGATGGAGAGATCAAAAATAAAATGTCTTCTGTCGAAATTCAAACAAGAAACATGATTTCCCGACACGTTATACACAACTTCCTTAAAAGATGCAAATAGTTCCTTTCACTTTAATATTTCCTGAGAAACATTGAAGAAACGAGACTTACGTTTTATCATCCAGGAGACGGATTTTTTGTACTTGACTTGACTGATAATGATGAGTTTTGTCTCGTGAGGTGAAACACGGGTTAAACAGAAGTGACAGGTTACATAAAAACTGTCTTCGTAAGGAATACCGGCATTGACTGATTCGGCATCAATAGCATATAAAACGCCAGGTTTACTTTCCGGAAGTAGGACCTAAAAAAACAAGAGCGAAATGTGTAATATTTATCTCAACAGCGGAGCAGCTTATTTAAATTCTGAAATACTCCTACACCAGCTGTATTATTTTCCTACTGCAAGGTGGTTAGATAAATCTTCATGCGTTTACGAGTTTCGACTTTAGAAAATGATTCCGTTGATCATCGCACCGCAAACTGGCACTGAGCAACTTAAGCTGATTTCAAAAATCGAGTTGACCAAGAACTGTTTGAACGATGATATCAAACTCTAAGTGGAAAGTTATTTCGACCCAAAAACAAATACCTAGTATTCTTTCAAAATATCATCTGAAGCGCCTATTTCATTTTGGTTGACAAGTTCTAAACCCACACTCTAGTCTAAAATTAATCTGTTTTTGTGTTTACCTGTGTTTCCGTGACTTGTGAATGCTTCGGACCCATTGCATTATTAAGAGTAACTGTGAAGGAGACTTGACGAACTTTCTTTGCTTCACCCAAATTCTGTTCCCAATCGCCTTGAACAATATCTGTAAGAAGACGATTATTAAATTACTTAGGAACAATGAACTAGTAATCAACCATATTGAAGCCTTCCGACTTACTGAAAGTTTTTCTTTTGGTGTGGAAATCCCAATAAAACTTCGATTTTGTGAAAAGCATTGTAAACAACTGGTCAACATCACATGGAATGATAGTATTAACAAGTTCTGTTCCAACATTGTGAGGAGTTGGACAAGCGGGAATTTCCAAATAGATATCCTCAACGGGAACGTGCAGAATTTCGCCTTCGGAGTCACTCGAATCTGTGTCATGAACGCCGACTCCATTTACAGCCTTTAATGTTGAGGTTGTGGAAAGTGAAATCATATGGTCCGGTGATAGTGAAAGTCCATTTTCTCCAACCTGAAAATAAAATAATGAAAATGCCATTCAAAGATTGTTCTTGAACGTTTTCGGACACTAAGACTTCATGAAAGACTGTACCAAAAGTTTGTGCTGATTTATGCCAGTTGCACTTCATTATTTATTAACTTTATAACATTCAGTTAATCCTATTTTAAAACCCCTGCAATTCTGTAGAAACGAAAATAGTACAATTTAGATTACAACATATTACGCGAGAAAAAAAACGTTTCTATAAACACGTGTTTCAATCAAATGAGATTCTGCTGCGATGAAATTACTAAATTAGGTCACGCATGCTTTTCAGGTCGAATAGAATCCGAAACATTGATGGACAACTGAACTGCAACACTCATTGTACAGTTGCGTAACTAATTTAATTTTGATCGATTTCTGCAGCTACGGTACCATTTAACTCAAGATATCTCCGAAATTGTTGAGTGAATACATTATTAGTAGGACAAGCTTATGGATATTATGATCCTATTCATATTCTTTGAAAACCATATTATGCAGTTTGTTATGAGATTGTGTGAATTGAAACGAATTTAAAGCCGGTCAATTTCCGCATTCGGTAGAGATTAGTAAACTACTAATGCGATCTGAATTCAACTTTTCCTATTTGGAACTTGGTGTTCGGGATGTCATTTCATGCCATAGTAAAATTCATTTAACTATAAAAAATAATGTTTCATAACAGTAACTGTATGAATGGATTCCCTGGCATACAGCATCATAGCGGATAACCTTTCAAGAAGGGAAGTAATTAACAGTTAATGCAAGCCGGTCAAGGAATATTGTAAATTGCAACATTAACATTATAGTGGCATCAAATCGACGATCTAGATCTATAGCTAATAACTATTAACTTGGATTCATGGATTCATTTCCTTATCTAACATTTTCAAGGTCTGGAAGATATCCGCACCTCGCGTTAACTAACTCCAAGTTTATACCGAGACACAATAATTCATGCACATGCACTAGTCGCTAAGTCACACGCGCCGCACTAGGCGTTGACAACCTTTATGATTCTACTGTTTTTTTACGAAAACCATGTGATCAGTTTATTTCGAAACCATTGCCATTGATATTTATGCCATCGTTATCTAACTTGTAGCTCATTTACTATTGCCGCAACGTGAAACTACTTGCGAAGTAGTTAGCTGCAGCTCGTTAGTTGTTGACATTGCGCTCAGTCTACAAACACAAAAAACATAAAATGAAAAGATAATTAATTTATGCTGATACAGATACTTCTTGACGATGACTACTGTGTACTTGAAAAAAAACTAGACTTATCATGATACCTGTGGGAAACTGTCGACGGTTGCCTTTTGCTTATTCTCTATAGGTAGTCTATATTTTAGTTACGAGCACAAAAAATACGTTTACATATTTTGTCTAAAAATAATTCGTCAAACAAATGTCCATATGACGTTGCATCAAGGAAAGTACTTTAATTTTCTAGTATACCTCAGCTAGTTAGCGCCAAACACGTTCAGATTGATAGATCATTTCTTGTCTTGAAAAAAATGGCCTAGCGAGTAAAACGAATTTTTGATTCAAGAGATTTCAGCGGAATAAGCTTGGAACGCACGGCGATCGGACCATTTCAGAAATTAGTAGCAGGGACCGAAATTTAATCTGTCGACAAATCGGTAACATATGCGCAGACTATACTTATTGTGATCTCCAGGGCTAATATTTGATATTCATGACAAGTTTCCTTGCAAGTTTAGTACAGCGATGACATTCTCAAATCGTTTCGTAACAACTTGTTTCCGAGTGAGTATCGACCATGACTGAAACCTGTCAATAATTATTAATATTTTAGGCATTCTCACGTCACTCTTCCACAATACCTCTGTCCCTCCCGCGACTCCCGCCCCCGCAACCGTCACTCGTCTCTTAATATTTTCTTTGTAGTTAAAACTTCTACGTGTCGGACTATGACGATCAAATACGCCATCTCTTTCATCTTCAGGAAGTGCCGGAAGATTCTGTTCAGCAAAATTCTTTGTAAGATGCGTTGGTGATGGTGAAGGCGACAGACTGTTACCCGAATCAGAACTTATCTTTCTTCCTCGTATGATCATAGGTTGGATTCTTTGCATCTGTTCATTACTTCCCGACAAACTAGTTAAATCAGTTGAACTTCGAGAAGATCTCAGGGATGATGGAAATGGTTGACGATCATCTTGCGACCCGAAGAATCCATGTGCACTTGCACTCGTCACAATTTCACTCATTGGGCGTTTAGAATTTTTCGGTGGGGAAGGACTGGTGTAGAATACTGCCGTTTCCTTTGTTAGCCTCACATTTCCATTCAAGTTCGAGCATTTAGTCCCACTGGTCCCATTGGTGTCGATAGCGTCAGAATTTCCAGACGAACTTGGCATTTTTGCGAGGTTTTAGAAAGTCCAAGCAAAAAAATTGTGCCCACGAAAGAAAACCAGCAGAATTGTCTTTGAGAATAATTTTTAATTTGAAGCAACTAGAAACGAACCCCAAAAATTGAAAATATTATGTTATGATGAAACTGAGCCAAATGCGAACACGATGAGCGGCTGTCACGACACTGGCACTGGAACTTTTGCGGAACGGTATTGAGAGATAGCCGAGTCTCGGCAAATGTGATAGTGTCATGCAATAGTCCTTGTTAAACTGACAAGATATCGACATGAGTGTTGAGCGTATCACTCAACGTGATGTTGGATTTACATTAGCTATCAGATCTACCAAGTCAAGTTGATTGAAAAATAAACATTAACTTAATTAAATCCAATTATTAAAATCCACGAAAATTTCGTCTCAAGAGGGTTGATAAATTTGGGGAAGTCCTAAGGATATACAAATCCCAGACGAAAATACTAAACAAAATATATGAAAAATAAAATACTATACTATCAATTTAGACCACTAGAAGTGCCCCGGCACACCTAAAAATAATCATTCCTCACATGTAGTAGAACCAGCTACCCTATAAAACCAGAATATTTTAACTTTTACATGTCTTTCCATTCTTGGTTTTGTGCTTGGGTTCTTGACCGAAGGGCTGGGGAAATGGAAATATGGAACACAAAGCAGTTTAAAGGTATAAAATGATTAAAAATTAAATGTGCCTCACCTGATCGATTTCTATTGATTTGTCTTTTTCGTCAGTGTCCGTATTTGTATTGCTCGTGGTTGACAAGCGAATCGACGGTACTTTGTTTTGATTTTCGGGACCCAGATTTAAATAGTCTTCGTCTTCATCTTCACTCCCAACTTCTCCGTAACAAGAGTGAACCAATTGCCATACTTGTTTCATGGGCATACTCTATTTAAAATTAAATCGGTTTCAGTGTGAAATTTAACCCGTGTCTTTCATAAAAAGTATTCTACGAGATTTCCCTTAAAATTGTTTTAAATTTCTCTTTTAGCATTTATACAATCATTCATATCTAGCAATTTTCGAAGATTCGGTTTGTTTTTCTTCGAAATGTGTAAATATAGTAGTGATAGTAGTGTGTAGACTGTCCCCGTGGCTTAAAGAACACTTCGGTGAAAGCGGTTTGACAATTGAATAAAGCATATC
>JAQFYE010007188.1:0-10074 GCA_034694305.1 Protaphorura glebata
GACGTCAACAAATATTTAATTGAGTTAGCGACGCTCAAAGTTTCAAAGTAGTCTGAGAGATAATAAACACCCTGTATTAATTTTGGAGTTAAGATAATAGATTCCATACATTGACTGATGAAATGATTTGGGTTTGGCCTTCAAAGTCTGTAATAAATGTTATTTATTTACGGATACTTCTTAATGGGGCAATAAGCTACATGTTGAGCAATGCCGATAATGATAGGCCTATTAAAAAAATCAGACACCCAGAAACCTTTGATGTATTTTTGACACATGAAATCTAATAACGGCATATTATTCTAAAACGGTTCATTTTTGTTCTAAACTGAAATAATTCGTATCGATCATATCATGGAAATAATGATTGACAATCATTTACAAGGCAGTAATAAATTCATTGCATTACATTGGTCACACAAAACCTTTGCCCACCTCCACCAGCCCTGTGACATAAAACTGAGATATGCATTTTGTAGAGAATTTCATGGAGGATCTAGGGTGTTATTCTTGAACAGGGGACTGCTGCACTTGAAGGGACGGGCCTGGGAATGAAGGGGTTCCTATACTTATCTTCCAAAAAATTAAAATACGAAATGAACAGACCCTAATACTTTAGTTAGAATTCAAATAATTATATTACAGACTACCGTTTAATCAAACAGGTTCCACGGAACCTTAAAATTATATACTGTTGGAATGACGGCACCCGCTGATGAATCAACGTGACTCCGTTCGCCAACGTTTGTAATGTCATAAATGAATAATAATCCATCAATCTCCCGAATCCAATGGGCAACCGAACAAAAATCTCAAACTATTTTGACACCATTTGCATGTTTTGTTTTACCTGACTCGCCTGGCATGCAAAGATAATTACAATATTACATTGGTCTGGGTGTATCAGTCAGAAAGACAACCAGAATGTACAAATAATGATACGGATACGCTAAATAGTAAGAAATCCCGGGTAACCGGTTCAATTGGTTGGAAATGGAATTAGGGTGTTTCCTTCCTGCCGTTTTCCAACCCACAGAGCCAATACAAGAACGGGAAGGTATTAACAAGTGTGGCCAATCGGCAATCCACTGAAATCGACTGCCCTCGTAATTGTACACGTAGGTAATTGTGGATGCATTCCGAAGTCCTGTCACTGGTAGTATATTTCTATATTTCATTTTTTGTATATTATAATTTCAGTTGACTAGCACTAGTGGCAGTGGCAGACCATACTGTAATTCAACTGTTCACTCAACGAGAGCCAGCCAAATAATTCTCTCGATAATAGTTAATAAAACAACAATTGGAACGTCAGAAATGATTTTCAAAATAGTATACCTCTTATATTCATCAAACAACATCATTGGACTATGCACTACAAAGAAGTCAATAACCCATCAACACAATAATAAATTAGTAGTAATGTTTTCCCTGGCTCAAAGTCACCACTTTCTTGGATTGAACGCCGGACATTTAGAAGCCCAGGGCTAAGAGCTGTTATTCACTAGGATAAAGTGTCCTAGGACGCCCCGGTGTCCTAATACGCCCCGCCTATCTTGAACTATATGATCACGTGTCCTTTCAAGCACGCCCACAAATGTGACCACTTTCTACACAAGAATGAATGGAGAAAGCGGAAAGAAAGTCCGGCCTTTAGTCCTAATAATAGTAGACCCTTAGTCAGGTGTAAAAGTCCTAACAATGGTCATTTCCTATTGGCATTTAAGCCTTAATTACCCAGATTTATCCAAGTATCCAAATTACGTTGACCTAAACTCCGAGCGGTTTATCATAATGCATGCAAGTTAGCTGGGACGAGAATTGATGGGGTGACGTGATACGAGCAAACAACATCATGTCATCACCTACGCGAGATACTCATTGAATGGGTTTGAGAAAACATAATTACCTGCTTGCTAAAATCGCTACAGCTTATTGTTGGTATTCTTAACTGAGGTCACCATGAACTGGTCAATTTGTGTTCCTGCCTTGTTTGTGTCGAAATAATGGATCTAAATGAATGATGTTTATTTGTGGTGAATGATAATGAGATAATGGATTAAATCTCACTAATCGTAAGTATTCATGTCAAGTATCGAATATTTCTAATGTGTATTTTGGCCTTAATAATACGGAAATAAGAATATAATAATAATATTATTTGAATAGTATTTTCGTCCACCCCGTTCTTAAGCCTAACTAGTTATTCAGAGAAAAGTGAGATATACATTTCGTGGAGAACATAAAGTGAGAGACTTCCCAAAAATGAAGACCTTTAATTCATTTAAAACCCTACCCCGACAACCATAAACCTTTATTTTTGGATTAGTAAAGTGATTTCTACTAGAGATGGTTGATATCTTAATTCAGATTAACTGACATTCGCTGCAAGTCTTGGTCAAATATCGTGTATGATTCCCGTAGAGATTGGGTTGCTTCAAGTTTGGACGAAGGAAGATAACCTAAGTAGTAGGATAGAATTTCAGCGGAGTGAACGGCGGATCTAGGAAATTTTTGAGGGTGGGCCAGATGAATAAAAACCAATCCAAGATAGTCTCATTTTCAAAGGGACAACAAATTATTAATTTGGATTTGTAGTACATGTGTCTACAATACAAAGTCTATTTATCGAGTAGCTGATTTTGCAAACTCGTAATTTTTTGTGAACTTTTAGAAAACATAATTTGACTTTCACAATTTTCTAATAATCGAGGGTGGGCCATGGCCCACTTGGCCCATTCCCTGGATCCGCCACTGATAAACCTATTTAAAGTTCGTTTAATTTAGTTCGGAAGGTAATAATTTAGTGTTTTCTAGCATAAATATTGATTTCCGTAAAGCATGACGTTCATATTTACAAATATCTGAACCACCCTATGTTCGTTGGGATGCGGGAGAGAAATCTGGTGAAATCAACTAAACTTCCAAATTCCTTCCACACATTCACACAGCACTCAATTTGTGAAAACAGGCGCTAAATTTGGACCCTCCAACTATTGACGAAAATCATTTCACTTTATTTTATTCACAAAAGAATTTTTTACTATATTTTACACATTTTGACAACCGACAAGGGCAAAGTTGAGGAACATTGACTGGAGACCGTCGAGGACACAAAACGTGAGTCAAGTTCATTCCATTGGGCACGATGGGAGATATTCAGGAAACAGAATCACTGATTGGGGATTTGTCTATTGGACTGCAAAGCCTTCGATGTAAGTTTGGTTTATCTGAATGTATATTAACGTAAATGACCTAATAAAGCCCTGGTGCCGATTAGAACACGGTGCTCAAATAGAGCCCGGGTCTCTTTCCAGCTTTCTACGTGTAACCTAATGGAGAAAGTGGTGAAAGTCTTCGACCTCGGAATCTACAGATACTGTCCGTGGCACCATAAGTGAATCTCATCGCGTAAACACGTGTATATCGACAACTTCACTATCAGGTAAGGTCATGCTATCCAAACAATAGAACTTAAGGAGGATTTTATACTTAATTATTGTGTCACCAATATGGAATTGACAAACTCGATTTTTCTTTGTTTGGACAGTATGATCCTACCTAATAAGAAAGCGTTGTCTAGGTCAGTCGCTTCAGCCCATGTGAGTTATACAGTTACGTTGCTACGGACAGTAGAGCTTCAGGGATATATTCGGTCATTTACGGTATCCAATTCTGACTTGTTCATTGACTAACTTCATTTATTGTTTCAAACAGCTGCAGCTAAAAGGGGTGGTAAAAAATCAGCAGTTAAAAAGAGTGGTGAGAAAACAAGAGCTAAAAAGGTTCGTGTGAAAGAAGGAGCTAGAAAGAGTGGTCAGAATCGGAACAAAACATCTGGAAAAGGTCGTAAGAAGAAAGTGGACATCTGGAACAGGGTATAGAATACTTTGTCCAGTATAAAATATATATATATAATTTTGCCGAAATATTTGGTCAACTAAAATACTTAGCATATATACCAAGAAGTCAATATTTTCACATTCATCTCTTCTAAAGAAGGATGCGAGAAATTTAAAACTTATTATCTGAATGAGCGTGCTCAATTTGATTTCGATTTCAATTATATATTTCTGATTATTTCAGGAAATTTATGTTGGACCAGACTATCAGAGTCCTGTCCCTGAAGGTCTATGCAAGTACGATGATGAAATTCCCTATGAAAATGAGGACAAGTTGTTGTGGGACTCGTCCCGTGTCGACGAGGCTTATGTGGACGATTACCTTAGAACTATTCACGAGACGCAGAGCTCTGCAACTGATTTTGTTCCTCGAGGTTGCCACATTCGCGATGATGAGCTGGTATTTTTCTTCTTTTTCTACTCCTTCAAGATTCAAGATTCAAGATTTGTTTATTAACATGTCAAAGCATAGCATTCCTCACAACAATAGGAATAAATCCCAATTGACCTTTGCCTCATTAAGTTAATTTCTTTTATTTTAGTCAGAAATTTTGTTTTTTAATGTTGTCAACATTCGAATCGTTTTATCCAACAATGAAAGTGACAGAAAAATTATAGTCAATATTGTGTGAAAATAAAATATAAACCCAATAAGAATCGATAAATAATTATGTAGAATCTGAAATCTGAATAATATAAAGAAAGAATTTTGCTGATGGATATGAGACATTCATTTTTTATACTTTTGGTTTACAAGCTGTTCAATGCATGGATTGTTTATTTCAGTCACTCATTAATTAGCGCATTATTCATATTTAATTGACACGAACGGCCAGGAAACTATTTCCATCATCTCCAGACCCGGCAGATCACTTCAAGGATGTTCCTTCATTTATTTCTTGACTAACGTTTATGTATTTTGTGTATGTAATACTAGGCCCTGAGCTTGCTGCAGCAGTGTTCCTTCAACTCAAAAGCAGCCCTAATGCACCAACGAATTAGTCCCTCGTCAAATGGCAGTAGTTTATGGTCCGAAGAGGAGTGTGTCAAGTTTGAGACAGGCCTTGCCAAAATCGGGAAAGACTTCTACAAAATTCGTGAAAATTGGGTATGACGAGTTAGTGCTAGTGCTAGATTGACAGTTTTAATTTAGTTTACTTAATAAATTCTGAGCAGGTTCCAACTCGTTCTGTCACAGAAATAGTTGAATTCTACTATGTATGGAAGAAAACCGAAAGACGTGCTGTACTCGCCAAGTCCTCGAGAACAAGAAATACAAGAAATACAAGAAATACAAGAAATACAAGAAATTCAAAAATTAAAGTTGATCCTGGAGATACGTAAGTTTTACAGATTTCTTCTGAATTTAAGTACACAATTAGAAAATAGGAAAGCACACAAAATATGTAAAGAACTCTGAAACTGGTTTTGCACTTATGTGCTGCTTGTTTTAAGAGTTTGATTGCAAGCACGTCAGATTTATACCAAAGTCCCTTTGACAAAGTCTGCTTATCGCGAGATTTGATTTGATTCTTTATTAGCGTGATATTCCAAACCATTCAGAAATACAATTATGCAAACTTATTGTCTTACCAGGGTAAAAGTAATTTTTGGCCTTAACTCAGTTAATGATAAAGTACACAGTTTGAACGGAATAACACTTAACTACTCGGAGATAGAAGTGTACCGTATCAATCGTAAATCACTAAAGACTAATGATATATCTTAATATTCTATATTTCTGACTTGTATTACCAGTGACTACATGGACTCGATTCTCGATATTCTCGATAAGTTGGACTTGGAGGACGAACCGCCACCACCTCCCTGTTGAATTTCACTCACTTCCTTCCTGGAGACCTGAAACTATATGTCAGATTCCAATAATGAGCTTTCAGAGATGTCAAGTGTCAGAAGGATGCCGTTGCAACCATCGTACGTCCGAGTGTCTTATACATATAGCTGCCATACAAATTCCTAGCAATAATTCATACCTTTAACAAAAGTAATAAGAGTTTGATATTGACAAAAGCCAGTTTGTATTTAACCATAAATGTGTTCATTAAGTAATGTTGATCAACGGAAAAAAATTTGCGAATCTGCCAACGTAAATAAAATTATCATACAAAATGGTTGCACGCCACACGAGTTTCTGTTATTTATAGTCCAAAGATTGCAATGTTTATAACTTTTGATACAAGGTATTCCAAAAGTACTGGATACTGTTAATTTGTTCAGGAAGAAAAGAAATGGATGGGACAGAGCTACAAATGTGTTGAAATTCCAAATTATACTGATTAGATTGCATTATAAATGTAAAGTAAAAACATTATAGTCCAAAATTATATTTATTTGTCTTTCTATCATAATTAAGTCCATTTAAAGAGCCAATAATAATTACAATTCTTCGTCAATAAGTGATAGTTTCCTTGAATATTCAAGGTTGTATATTCCTTGTTAGCAACAAAACTCCCAAACCGACTTTACTGGATTGTCCACTATGGGCAGACCACTTTTTTTTCTAAGTATTGGTATTGGCTTTGAGTGTTGGAAGAAGGCAGGGACAGGCAGGAACACCCTAATTCCATTTTCAACCAATTGAGCCGGTTATCCGGGAATTCTTGGTATTCAGGGATCTGGGGTCTCATCATTTGTCCATTCCAATAAATTTTTTTTGAGATTTACCAGGCCCATTTAACTACACCTATAACCTCACCTTTAGTCCGTTATAGGGCGTACATAATGTCATTTTCTATATTTTGTAATGACGCATGGTCTTAAACGGTTCATTTTAATTTCACAGTATAATGTGAGAAATATGAAATGTAGAAAAACTGAGCGCAGACAAGTCCTATTTTCATTTTAATCCTTGTAAAGTGAGATTCCAGAGGTTGACATTTTAGTAAAGAATCAATAAATCCACCGCAAGATTTTTTTAACAAATAATATTCAGTTCAACAAGATGTAATAAGGAATGGAATTGCGATTGCGACACAAGTCAAAATTAAACAAAATGTTTTATGGTCCATGGGTTCTGAGATACTTGAGAGGTGAAACCAAAAATGAAAGTGGAAATG
Source organism: Protaphorura glebata (assembly GCA_034694305.1). NCBI lineage: Eukaryota > Metazoa > Arthropoda > Collembola > Poduromorpha > Onychiuridae > Protaphorura > Protaphorura glebata. The sequence continues at coordinate 6,980 of JAQFYE010007188.1, forward strand.
ATCCAAGAAATTGAAATGGTGATTTTTATTTATAGACTTTAGAAATTCTCTCTTTCTCACTCGTAGCTGCGGGATGTACATTTAGTAGGACAGAATGAAGTCAAATGCAACTTAATATTGGAAAAATCCAAATTTTGTTAAATGTGTTCCCTTTTAATGTACAGGATGTTCACAAAAAAGCGCATAGTTGTTTGACGATATTTTGGCTTATTGTTAGTTACAAGAAACTATGTTACGGTAAAGTTGGAATTATTGATAAATTCTAAGAATTTACTTTACCAAGGTAAACTATCAAAATAAAAATCTTCGGGAGAGTGGGACAGATCCATAATACTAATGTCCGCTTTAAGCTAATAAATTTAGTGTGTGATTTACGTTGATAAAATAAATTTTTAAAAACGCTTTAGAAGAATATAACACCTGTATCTCACAATTTAGTCTGAGTGATAGCGGGGAAAAATATTTTAAAACGTACTAAATGAATCTTTCTTGTGATACTCAAACATGCCCGAAGAACAATTTTGTTTCGAGTTGACCAAGAGGTATAGGACGAAGAAATTATCCAATTCCAATCAATTATTTGATTTTCAGTCTCGAAACTCTCAGTACAATGTGGAGATTCTATTTTAACCATATCTTTGAAAATGTTGCATAATCTTATGTAAGATGCCACAAATTAATCTTTGACAGTCACTTGAAATATTTCAAAATAACCAAGTCCTGATTTTTGTGGTAAATTAAATACATTATACGTTGAATTTGTTTTGTCGTCTTCGAGTGAGATGTGAGATTCTTTTTAAGCATTACAATTCATGAGAGAAACATATTCAGATTCAGGTAGAAATAATCTTGTCTTTGTTCTCCTTTTTGGGAAGTTAAATGCATTTAATAATTCAAAAGGCTTCAGAAAACAAGTATAGGGATTATTTCTTGTCCAGGATTCTACATTTCCCCCATTTTTTAACACCAATATGATTTCTGGGAGTTTTTTATTATTGTTATTGCCATTATGGGTTTCGTACATTTGTTCAGTCGTCTTCGAAACTGAAGGGCATTAGGATTACCCAAAAGTGAAACAAAAAATGTATCCAGATAACAGATGAAAGTGTATGTGGAAATGTCATGTCCTTTTTACCTATTTACCTTCATAATCTGAAGAATGCTATAAATTATATGGAAATTAGTTTTCCATCAAACGATGCAATGAGCTTTTATTTCTGACAACTCAGGTAGGAAACATGAACTGATGGATGACAGGTACAAATTGAATCGTTCCGATTCCACGTCTACGTCTACATCTTCTATAAATATTCGGCTTTTGACATTTGACAGAAAGCTGAAGGCTTAGGACTTGTATAAAAACTTTTTTTGACTGTAAAAACGAGTTCTCAATCCAAACCATATTTTATAAGGTCATCAACCCAAAACTCATCTCATATTTAACTGGACTACAATTAATGGATGCAGTGCGACTATAAATGCCTACGGGACCTTAGAAGTTTTACCAGAATCCCAAGTCTCAAGCTCAGTTTTATTCAAATGTCAAGAACCTAGTCAACAATGTGACAAAATTATTTATCAAACATTACTGCTCTCCCTGCGGCGACACCATTAAATACAATTAATCACGGAATTCTATGATGCGTCAATGTAACCCCGTTCGGCAATGCTTGGAATGACACAAATGAGTAAAAATCAATCAATCACCCGCGTCCATTGTGTAACAGAATAAACATCAAACGATTTAACACCATTTACATATTTTGACTTGTAAATGGCTCACCCTAACCACTTGCTTGATTTGTTCGCCGAAAGATTCGTTTGTTCATTCACTTGAATTATTAAAAAAAATCTTGGCACATTTTTGCTTTACCGTGAATGACAGAGAAGTTCCAGGGTTAAGAGTGTTATGTATTCATTCAGAGAAAGTAAATGGCATAGACTTTCACCACTTTCTATACGAGAATCAATGGAGAAAGTGGGAAGAAAATCCGGTTGTTAGTCTGTTACTAATAGTGGTACCTGGTCAGTTCTTGTTTCACAGAATAGGGATGTGAAAGCCATAACAAGGGTCGTTTCCCTTTTCTTCCCATATCATTTAACTTTATAATTAGCAGAATGTATTTATCCAAGTATCCAAACTACACGCTGACATCAACTCCAAGCGCTTGAATGCATGTAGTGGGGTGACGTGATACTAGCTAAATTGTGTATTAAATCGAGGCTACCGGAGCTTATGTTTGCTGATAAAAATATTGTACAGACTTTACTGCGTACTACAAGAAAATCATCAGACAGACATAATTCCAGGCAACCGCGTGTCAGTTCGTTGTAGATTTAATTCCCTTGCATTTTGTTTTTATATTTAAGTACTTTAACTATGTAGTTACAACATTTAACGGTTTCGTACACATGTATATCAGTTTCGATTCGTCGAGATTCGAGATATTCCATAAATTGTTTGGGAATACACAATTATGGTAAAGTTGCCACTGCTTATAGTTTGTATTTTTAACTGAGGTCACCATGAATTGCTCAATTTGAGTTCCCCAACTTCTTCTCTAAAATTATTCGAATAACGGGTTTAAATTAATGCTGTTTCTTTTCGGTGAATGTTGAATGCAATTTTCTTTCTAATCGTAAGTACTATTCAACTCGAGTATCCTGTTTCTAATGTATTTTGGCCATAAAAATAAATAAATTCATTTAATTATAATTTAGTCGACCTAAAATCGGCCAAAGTTATTCGGTTTAACGAAAATAGCCTTTTCACCCACCTCGCCCTTCGAATATTTGACGTTTAAGACTGAATTAATCCAGAAGAATATCAAAGACAAAGACAAATCGTGATTTTTCTTCTTTTCTTCCAAAGACGCTGATCGTCGTACAGTCCCGCGCGTCAGATCCATAATTCTAATAGCAAACAGCTAATAGCCCTACGGGAAATTTTGTATAAAATGTGAATTAACGCAACGAATTGATGTCCCAGCAAATACTCACTGATACTTCCCTACTCAGATTTGGCTGTATATTGGATATGTTATAGCCCTTGACCTGCTGAAGAACTTTTGTGAAGTTGTACTCACAATATTTGG
>JAQFYE010007189.1:0-10073 GCA_034694305.1 Protaphorura glebata
TATCGCTTTTATTTTTTAACTGTGAGGGTTACCTACAGAAGAAATGGGGAAGCCATATACAAGTTTTGTGAAGAATTCAACATATAATTTGGAGTAGTTACGAATATCAGAAATAACTTCATAGCTTCGGACTTAAATTGCACAGAATGAGACTGTGATGGTCGAAAACTTCAATGTGTTTTAATAATCGCTAAACAGGTGAAATTTAAGATGAAAATTCAGAGTGGACAGTTTATTCCTTTTTCTTGGGATGTACCTTCTCGAGGTTGAGAATTGCGTTGATTAATGGTGTCTCAAGGAATTTCTGGACCGCAGCAATTTTCCCCGCATCCGGATCTTTCACCACAACTTTAAGGGCAGTCACGAACGGTGTGTGGAGCAATTTCTCCACAGAAATAGCAGGGTCATTAATATTGGCTTTGAGATCCTCAGCCGCCTTTACAAATGGAGTTTCCAGGAATTTGGTGACAGCCGCCTTCAGTTGAGGATCCACGACTGCTGCTGAGGTCAGGGCCAAGAGTACGAAGAGAAATGGAGCAATTCTGAAATAATTAAGTAACTCGTTTTGGAAATTTTGAATAAAGGCTCTAGAAAAAATAAAAAAGTTTGTGACAGTTACTTCTGAACCACCCTGTAGTTAGTATAGCTAATTCTGAACTAGACGTTATTTAATACGACTACAGATAATTTGTTGTATCTAGTTTAGAATTAGTACATACGTGTATCGACGATTGTACACAACCGATTGATCTACAGGGTGGGGTCCAACTGCTTATGAACCACATGGTACTGTCTATTTAAATTATGTGTTAGCTCACCGAAATAGGAGACCCATGGTGCAAATTCGTCTGAGCTTGAAAGGTCAATACCAAAATTGCGAAAACTTTTGTTGTTCTTTGGATTAATTTTCGTCTCCTTTTATACCGAAAAAAGGTAGGAGTGTTGAATGTGATTTTAATGTAGCGATAAATCTGACATAATTTTTGTCACCTAATTACTACGTTTGTTGTAATGAGGGAATTATCACTTGAACTTCAAATTTTCTTCCGTCATTTCAGGAGAATAGAAGACAAGCACCCATAATTGTGGTTCGTACAGGGTTTCCAATATGTAGGCGATACTTAAATGGCATCAGTTGCGTAATACCAAAGAAAACAATTTAACAGAATCTGAGCTTAAGTTCGAACGTCAAATATATCGTCGGTTAAGCAAGCGGTTAAAAAATATTTTCGGTTCAAAGGTATTTGTTTTCTGTTTGTGTTTAAAGAACAACTGAAAAAATTATGTTATCGATTGGTAGAATTACTCCCTTCAAATTCAATATATTTTTGACCTTGCTGTATATACTAGTTGTCCTTTGGAGATGGTGCTGACATAATTTTCGGCAAGCATTAATTTAGTCGCATGACTCACACCTATTTTTGTAACCAGTAGTGCTCATGGAAGTTTATTAACTGAGATAGCCAACGCATTAACTAATCGAATTTTGTTGGATTAGACTGAATTTAAAACAAATGTCTACGAACGAATATTGATTTTTCTATTAAAATGCACGTTGCGTTTTATTGCATTAGTTTGCATCGTACCTGTAATCACAACAAATTACTTTAATTGTGTATATGTGACGAGTGTCGAAGAAAATTTTTAGAAGCCGAATGGAGGTGCTTTCTCAGGTTTGCGGGCCAAAGTTTACCAAAAGTAATCTTTTTGACAAAGAGGTAATGCTAACAACGATTTTTGCTAACAAGTTTTTACAGTACTTTCTGAGATATTGTTTGTGAAAATATGTGAGCGTAGATTCTGAATCAAAATCCTTGGTATAGATATCCGGTTTTATGCATTGCAGAGAAGAACCAAAATAATATGAACCACCCTGTGTATAATATTACAATACATTATGGTTGTGGTATGGTATAGTTTAGGTGATGGGGTAAAGAGGCGTTGAAACCACTCCTTGCAGAATGTATGTAAAATGTCAGAAGCCGAACCATCGTGAATTAATTCAATTAATTAGAAAATTACTTTACCCATGTATCTTTAATTTTAACTTATATTTTAATTCAATTAGCAATTAAAGCAATTAAAGCACCTATTATAAATTCAGACCACCTAGTACATTGTTTATTTTATTAAATCGGCTGTCAACATGGGAAAATATTTCGTCTAGCGATGCTCTATTCCATGATATTAAGTTCAAAATGCCTTCCTTAATATATTTGCAACTTGTGGTGTAATATTACGTAGATTTCCCGGTACAGAAATGAGAAATTATATATATCACTTCATTATTTTCTGCCAAATGATCGCGCTCTGTTCTAGGAACATGTAAAAGAAGAACAGGAGTCCAGGATATTATAAATTGTCCACATTGCCAAAGAGCAAAGAATGTAAGCAGCCAATAATTGTGTCCCTCCTCCTTCGTGTATCCAGAATAAATGGTACAGGTAGCATTTACATGTATTGTTTGGTAAAATAAAAACCAAGCAGAAATTGATTGCAAGGTAGAAGTACTGAACGACGAGTTTCGTTGAGTTATTGGCATTAACGACTGTGCCGAGGGATGAATTCTTTAAATCCGAAAATAATTACGTCTAATTAACGAAATCAATTCTTTTTTCTTAAAATTTTGAACTTTTCTTACCTACTTAAATATATCCAATCAAAATTTAAAAAAAAAAACAATTATTTTTGCATTAAAGAAAAATGTTGTATTGCATTTAATGGGCACCTCATTACATTGACACGAAATGAATAATGTTTATTACATGTATTTTAACCCACGATTCTTCAATTTTCAAAGAGAACTCAGGAACTTTTTGACCTCATTTTTGCAGACTATTGGTATCCTTTTTCTTGTAAGGGGATTCCAATTGGTGCGAAAAAGTGTATGGCGGGTCTAGGTTGGAGCATCGCAGTTCGGTGGTTTCTTTTTTTGACTCGAAGTAACTGGTCATAAAATAAAACTTGTCTTAAACGAGTGGCAATCATGCCTCAACTGCTGTTGATTTCCCTTTTATCTAATATATTTGGTCAATTAGTATTTGAATTAGAATTTTGAAGATGGGAAATGTAGACCAGAATTGCCAAACCAATACTAGTATGGGGAAATCAAGTAAACATGACTAAAGAAAAAATTATTTCTAATTAAGAATAAATGAAAACTAAAAATAAAGGGAATTCATATAATTCATAAAATGATTTTCAGGTCTCCGAATAGTACCTGAACACCTCTCCAAAAAATTAATGTGGTATCAATGTCTTTCTGGGCCTTTCAGCTTTTGTAAAATGGTCTGACATTAAGCCAAGCCAAAATTTTACAACATCGAATTTCAATGTCAGCGTTCCTGTTGTACCACTCGTGAATGCATTCCTTCCTTTCACTCTTTTGAAGAACGCCCTTCCCACACATTAGTGTAGGAAGTGAAAGTGAAAATCCTACAGTCTTTTTACCCAGACCGGTGCTGATACCACGCTACTGAAAATTCTTAACTCAACAATTTCACAAATTAATTTCCTTGAGTCGTTATTCAATCAATTAGCTTCGATCAGTTGATATTTAAATCCGTGCCTTCTGTCTAAAATTACTTTCCACCAACTGTTAGAACTGAATCCTATAGATTATTAAGATAGGCTTTACGAACCGACTTCAAAATGATTTGTAATTGCTCAATCATTCGCATACGTACACGTGGATTGATGATACAATCCCAAATTGTGCTTTCTCGACAACACTTCTTTTCAACACGAGCCAGACAGTTTTGTTAAATTCAGGGTGGTTCATAAGGATTTGTCCCGACCGGATTAATTTTGACATTTTCACATAGGCCGAGCCGAGCTTTATATAGTTGGGTTCCGTTTGTCCACCCAGACGAGCACTTTCTCTCTCAAAAACTTTCACTTCAGATATTTTTTTCTTTTTCGAATTGTTTCTGAAATCGAACGGGCAGACCAATTTATATGAAACCAGAGATTTTGGAGACTACCGCACAATCCGATCATCGAAGATTTCGTAAATTAATTTTCCTTTATACTTTTATAACCATTCTGAAATTTCAATCGGCAAAACAACAACTTTCGAAAACCTAATTTCAAAATTTTCGACGATCAGGTTATACTTTAGTCCATCAGGTTTCCAAAAAAGCTTGGTTCTGGAAATCTTTGTGCCCGTTCTTGAGATTTCAGGAAACGATGTCACCCTTAATCCAATTTCACAAGGAAGTAAATTTTATGCCTTTAAATCAGAGTAATTAAAGGAAGTTCTGCTACTCGCACGGTATCATGAGAAGTTCTTGCATTTGTAATGTATTTGATGGAATTAAAATTCGGATGGGTTGCCTTTCTCAAGCGATTAATATAATAAATCAAAAATAACCCAGTCAAATCACCATCGCTGGATTGCTTTCCGCTCGGCTTAGGGATAGTAATCTCAGTTGTCGAAAAAGACCATTTTGAAGTAAGAAAGTCTTTGGTGACAGCCAGTGAGACCTTGCAAAATGTTCATCTCAAAAATTTGTGGTTATACGCTCCCCAAGCTGAGCCGTGTAAAGTTAAAGACCCACTCTGTTGATATTCTCATTCGTACACTTGTGTTGTGTTGTACTAATGCACTTTAATTATTCAGACGGTATGTCGGTGGCCTGTACAATGTTGTTCGACAGATTGTCTCCACGCGGGGAAACACACAAATGTCAATAAAATCATCCAATGGAACAATGATTGTCAATTAAACTTATTTTCGGACAAATCTTGTAAATTATAGCTTGTTTTGTAATTAGTCAAAACCCAAAGTTGAATAAAACCAATTAAAAAGTCGTCTAGTCTACGGTACTCGAGTATTTTTGGTTTCGGATTGGTTAGAACCAGTGGAGGCCTACTTTGAACTCGGCGACGGTAATCGGTAAATTTGTATCCGTACATTTCAATTATTCAGCCGTTACTTCTATGCCATTCCTGTTAATGGACAAATTGACAACGGAGTACTCGGTTAATTACTTCTAATGCGTCAGAGACTTCACAAACCGTTACAGACGCGTAGATTGGAATGACAAACATTTAGTGGAACAATTTGCGAACGACAATTATTTTTTGGTCAATCCTGCTGTTTTGCAATTAGTGAAAATCCGAAGATGAACTACACGGGCTCGGCCTATGGTCGTGGAGTATTTAATTGTGCCGGATTTTTTCACAAGAATCCAGTCCTATTTTAGATCCAGCCAGGGTCACAAGTAAGACCTTTGAAATTGACCAAAGTACTCGACCACTTAAGTCATGTTTCATTTTAATAGCGCCGAGCTTAGAGTTTCATAAAAAAAATCGAAAAAATATAGGATTTTGTATAGGGTCTGGAATATAAAAATATTTAATTTCTGAAAATAATTTCGAAGGTGAGGCAAAGACAAAGTTGTTTTAAATTTATTCCAGCAAAATATTATCGCATAAAATTACTACTATTACGCAAAGTAAACAGTTTACTTCATTTTCCAGCCTTTCCCGTCATTTTGATTTTATTCTACTAAAATTGTAATCACATTAGGTTCAAAATATTAGGACCAAATACAACAATGGCATCAAGCCAGCCAACCCTTGTGGAAGTGGGTCGACTGTACAAAGTAGCCTCTTTCACTAAAACGATCCCGTATCGGTGGTCACCAACGAATTCACAATTGGTCCATTGCAGAAGCAAAATTTTTCTGGGACTTTGGCTTGCCCATTTTGGACACTTGATTGTTACATTAATATATGAAATTTTCAAACTCCACGAAGTGGTTCAAAATAATGAAATCACAGCGGATCGTTTCGTTCTCCACGTGTACTACGCCAGTGACTACGTCTTCGTCGTTTGTGGTCATGTCAATATATTTTATCGAAGAAACGAGTTGTTGGAATTCTTCAATGACTTTATCAAATACTCTAGACAGTTTGATCGTAAGTTCTGCCCCATTATTTGAAAGTTTGTGCATAGTGTTTGGAATGTAAGGGTATCATCAAGCGTATGAACAAACGCACGCTGTTCTCGTTCTAAAAATACCTGTACATTTGAACTTACATTGCCGAGAACACTGTTTAACGAGAATATTTATTTTTTGAAGTATATTTACTGTTATTCGGTATTTCAGAAATCATCCCTTACGAAAGTCGAAAATCCAACGACTCAACTAAACTTGTCGTTCAATTCTTCAACCTCGTTGCGTTGATGCAATCAATTTCTGCTGGGTTTCTATTTCTCCAGGACCCGAACAATAAATGCTATTTGTACCATTTATTTGGATACACGAAGGAGAATGGACACAATTATTGGCTGCTTGGATTCTTTGCTCTTTGGCAATGTGGACAATTCATAATATCTTGGAGTATGCTCCTCTTTTTCTTTTACATGTTTCTCATGTATGAACAGAGCACGATCATTTGGCAGAAAATAATGAGGTAAGATTTTGTGTTCAACGTAAGTAACGTAACATTATCTCCTAGTTCCAGACATAATGTACATTTCGATCTTAATCTCATGGAATTGTTTTCCAATACTAACAGCCGCTTTAATAATATAAACAAAGCAATAGCAGGTGCTCTTTTTTACGAATTTCAAAAGTGAGGAATTTCCCTGTTAGGTCAAGTCGGTTGAAACTGCGAATTTTTCTTATATTGCCCAATTCCAGGCTCAAAATTAAAGAAACAAGAGAAAAGTAAATTCGTATTAATTGAATTAATTCACAACAGTTCGACTTTATTTCATTTACTCCCTGTACGGGGAGGTTCAATAACGTATTTACCCCAGAGCCTGGATTAGACTGTTTCCATAAGGAACTGCATAGGGTGGTTCATAGTTTTTGAGATGTTTACCACGATGTAAGAAATTTTCAAAATCAATACTCCTCGATTTTCACAAACAATATGTCAGAAAATACAAGGAAGTTCGCAAAAATGGTTGTGAGAATTCCCCCGTGCCCAAAAAGATTCCTTCTGACCACCTTAGGCCCGAAAAACTTGTAAGAATTCCTCGATTGACGACTCAGCTTCTAAAACTTGCCTTCTACGCTCGTTAAACAATTAAACTAATTTGTTGTGATTACAGGTATGAGGCGAACTCCCGAACAGCATTACCATTCAAAATTGTCTCCAAACAATTTAGTCAATTGCAAGTTTTGAACAATCATTGTTGTGACTGCATATCCAACTATTTCATCCCATCTCATAAAATCGTTCTATTCTGTTGCTGTGTCTGCCGTTCATTTGGCACAATTAAATTTTACGACCAAATGGAAATGCCGGGATACTTGTTCATGCCTATGATTGGGCTGTCTGGAGTGATTTACGTCATTGTCATGTTCACAATATGGGGAAACACACTTTAAGTCTCAAAAGATTTAATTGATTCCTGGAAGTTCTCTTCAGAACCTGTCCATCGGAAGTTCTTCAGAGCTTGCCCTGCAATTAAATTCCCCGTTGGGCCATTTTATTATTTTCAGAGATCCACAACATTTACCTACCTGCAGATCATATTCGATAATACAATTACGCTTCTTCTCATTTTCTAATTGTAACACTGGAAGTAGGACTATTGCCGACCCAGTTACTACTTATGATGCAAAAAAAATCGTCCATTCGCTACAAATTTTAAAATTTAAATCGCATAGTTTACAGCTGTTCCCATCAACACACTAAAACCGCAATGTCCACTTTACTCAGAAAAATCACAATTTGCAGACAGTTGTTTTAAATTCTGTCTAATCTAACAAACTCGACTTGGTTAATGTATTGGCTGTCGCGAGCATCATTATAGGTGTGTGTCATGCGACTAAATTAATCTTCAAAAGTTATGTCCGCGCTACCTCTATAGGTTGACTAATTATTACACCAAGGTCATAAACATATTGGATTTCTGAAAATCGATGATATAATTTTTTAGTTCGTTCTAACCAGAAACCTAAGAAAAACTGCATTTGATCATATTCTTGATGCCCTTGCTTAACAGACGATCGTCTGCACGTTAAAACTAAAAGCACTGATTCAAATTGTTACACCTGTTTTTTACCTGATATTATTTAGCGCGTACATACTGGAAACCCTGTACGAGATTTAATTATGGGTGCTTGTCTTCAATCCGGCTGAGACGACGGCAAAGTTCAAGTTTAAGTGATAATTAATTACCTCATTACAAGAAACATGCAGTAATTAGGTGACAAAAATTATGTCAGATTTATCGCTACATTAAAATCACATTCAGCACTCTTACTTATTTCCGGTATAAAAGGAGCCAAAAATTAACCGATAGAGCAACAAACGTATTCCCAGTCCTTATTTTGCTCTTCCAAGCTCTGACGAAATTTACACCATGGGACTCCAATTCCGGTGAGTTAACAAATAATTTAAAAGATAAAAGATAGTACCAGGTGGTTCATAAAGAGTTTTTCCACTGACTGTATATCAATCGAGAGTATACAATCGATGATACACGTACTAATTCTAAACAAAACGAACTAGACATATCACCAATCAGTGGCTGATTCAGAATTAGGTTGGAGTCAGGAATTAATTAAATGTTATACTAACTACTTACGGGGTGGTTCGAAACTATTGTCAAACCATTTATTTTTTTCTCTTAAACCTTTATGTATAAAATTACTTGATTATTTCAGAATTGCTCCATTTCTCTTCGTATTCTTGGCACTGACATCAGCGGCAGTTGTGGATCCTCAACTGAAGGCGGCTGTCACAAAATTCTTGGAAACTCCATTTGTGAAGGCGACTGAGGAACTCAAAGTCAATATTAATGACCCAGCTATTTCTGTGGATAAATTGCTCAAGACACCTTTCGTGACCGCTATTAACGCTCTTGCGAAAGATCCGGAGGCAGGAAAAATTGCTGTGGTCCAGAAACTCCTTGAGACTCCATTAATCAACGCAATTCACAACATCGAGAAGGTGCATCCCAAGAAAAAGGAATAAACTGTCCACTGTGACATTTCAAATTTCAACTATTTAGCGATTATTAAAACACATTGAAGTTATTGACCACATCCGCTCTTTTCGGTTCAATTTCACTTCGACCCATGAAAGCTATTTCTGATATACGTGACCACTGCAAATTATATGTAAAATTCTTCACAAAAGTTGTTTATTGTTTTGCAATACTTCTGTAAGTATCCATCTCACTTGAAAAATAAAAGCTATTAAGAACAAACAAAATCGGAATTGTCGAATAAAAGTAACAAGTCATAAAATAAATTTTCCGACCTCTACGCAGCAGTCTATTAGCCCATGAAGTCTACAAGACGTTGGGATTTGGGGAAGACTTTTAGTACGTTTGCCAAAGGTGACGTCCCTTAGCTCATTCCCGAAAAGAGCTGATTTCTGGCACCTACCTTAGAAGTGGAGAAATTTAGTCAGGTTTACCCTAACTGAAAATATCGATTTTAAATTTGATCGTCGTCTCTTTCAACCTAAGCACAAGGATTCAGTAGCCGAGAGACAACTATATTTCTTGTATCTCATATTTTTCACCGTTCGCAAAAAATACATAGACTCCACGATGTTAGAGTAACAGCGATTGGTGACTAGAAAAACGTGAATGCCTTTCGTCGCGCAGTCCACAACTGTTTAACAAGTAATAATATGAGAAAATTAAATAAACATGAGAAGAAATGAAAGTATTTGTAAATAGAAATAAATAAAAACGAAAATTTAAGTGAACTAGTAATATAATTATTAAAATAATGTTCGTCTCATGCAATAAGGCCGGAACCCCTCTACACAAAGACTGACGGAGAATGAATTCATATGCGACGTCCCAAGAATCTAATACTGAGTTGTAAGTAAATACAATGCAGTTTTGGACCACCGTGTATATAAATCCAAAATTAAATGATGACTACGACACGATCATTCAAACGAACTTTATTAATTGTTTGAACACCTTGGGCAGATCCGCCTCGTCCTACGAAATGTTTTCCAATGCTAACAGCCGCTTTAATAAAATAAACAATGCACTAGGTTTTTAATCTATTGCTGGCCTTCTAAGCAACTGATAATGCAATTAAAACTAGGTGTGAATCATGTGACATATCAGGGTAAAGTGT
>JAQFYE010007190.1:0-10072 GCA_034694305.1 Protaphorura glebata
TTGCGGACCAAACAAGTAGGAAGAATCCGATGAAAATCCTATTTAAACCTATCAAGGCGTAACTCCTGTATTTGTGCAATCGTGTAGAAATATTTAGAAATCTGTAGGAAATTTGTGATCACAAAATACCTTGATATTATCGAAAAGTAGAAATAAAAATACACGAACTCGCAGAAAGAGCAATATTAAAGACCTACAAGTGTACCGGGTGAAAGATGGAAAAGGGATGTATAGAGACACTCAGGTTATCTCTCCAAATAGGTGTACGTTATACGCATTGGACCTTATAGCTTGGCTCTCAAAATATGTCCTTTCTGCCTTGACGCCATATGCAATGTAAATATTGGCCTTTTGAGCTATCCCGATCCAGCTCAAAGTCTATGTACAAAATTGAATCCCAATCTTATCAAGAGGGACAATGAGAATATATTCATGGGAATTGAGGGGAAAATATTCGAATCGTAAGAAAATAATCCGTAATGACATTGATAAATCAATGTGACATCATTTATAATGCGGAACGACTTTAATTAAATGAAATAAAACAAATGCTGAGAATTTGATTTAGAGGACTTTCTGTAAAATAAAATCGACAAACATTCATCGACGCTCGACGTATGGAAGGTTCCGTTGCTACTTCCCAGATTTTCTGTAGAGATTGGGTGTCTACGGGATACCGTAGTAGTAGAATGAAGCCCCGGTGATGAAAATCATATTTAGGTAAGCGTATGAAGCTGTAATTTCTGTATTTGTGCAATCGTGCAGAAATCTGTAGGAGTGATCAGTATACACAGACTATCTTGATATTATCTAAGAGGGGAAATACAAATACTCAAACCCGCAGAAAGAGCAATATTAAAGACCTACAAGTGTACCGGGTGAATGGAGACGAAAGACATTATGTACAAAAAAAATATATCAACCATGGATATGGGAAGAGGTATAAAAGCGCTCAAGGATTTATAGAAATTGCGAATCACAGAAATGCAAAGAGTTTCTTCAAAAAAAGGAAAACTTTCCAAATCATTGGTTGGAACAATGAAACATCAAATTATTGAAATAGCTTAGATTCAAAAGGAAAAATAAAACCGTGGAAGCGCCCTAACTCTGAAAAAATGGTAAATAATATGTGGCAAAGGTTCAATCAAAAATATTGAAAGCTAAACATTCGAACAAAAAAGTTTGGGATCATAGAAGAGAAAAGTACAAACGATCAGTAAATAGAAGTTTTTTTATTAACGCCAATGGACAGAGAGCAACTGGCAAAAGCGCAATTGGATACAAAAGCTCACTGAAATAGGAAGGTAAGCTAAACAAGAATATAAGGAAAAATAGAAAATATACGAGTAATATATTTCATATCCCGTGGACTCCATAGAAATGTGTTAAGTAATTTAGAGACTAATTCAACTAAACATGACTCCATTCTGAAATCCAAGATTTGTAAACAAACTTTCCTCATCAGGCAAAGCACATCGGATGGACCAACTTCTAGGAAGGCGGTTGTCAAGGAATACTGCTGAAATCTACAACCCTGTATGCATACGAAAGCTGGGGTGCGGGTCACAGTGACATAGTAAAGCGAATCCAGCAGACATTCTACAAGCACACCTTGTCACTTCCAATGAGCTCTCTCCGCTATCTTGTCCTCTTGGAGACGGGGAAAACCACATATTAAAGTAGAAATTTTCAAGTCCACTTTAAGGTTTTGGCAGAAAATCCTGAACTCAAAACCCGATTCCCTTATTCGAGAAGCATGTCTTCTCGAGAACCGTGTCTAAGGACTGTGCAGACCGCCGAGCCAGCTGGAAGACACGTTGCAGGAACTCAACTACATCCTTGCATGGTACCTCGGGTCGGGCACGGATATCCTTAACCTTGAAAAGGACATGTTAGCAAAGATGAAGTGGTCTAAGAACGGCCGATCTGAAGTCCGCTAGGGATTCCACAACAATGCCCCACTATGGTAGCCTGAAGCAAGTAGAAGTTGAAACGGAACCTTACCTCTTGAAATTCGCTCCTCACATTGCAGCACGTAACGCCCAGATTAGGCTGGGCTACCCAACAATTTTCAACGAAAGCAATTGGTACAAGCTAGCGGCACTAAGTGACGCCCCATGCTGATTTTGTGGGAACACAGAAAGCTTTATCATATACTAGATGAGTGCCCTGGATATCACAACGAAAAAAATTGTTCCATCCTCGACGCCTCTACTTAAAGAGTCATCTACAGTCGGAGGTATATTAGTTTATTTAAGTTCAAGTTTTTACAATGTTATGATTTTTAATGGTTGTATGCACATAGAGTAGTACCCAGTTGGTCAGGGAGTGTGGGAAACCTGAATTTCCAAGATAAAATCACACTCATACCACTTACAGAAACCGAGTATCAAAACCCGTACTACCAGATCTAGCGATCTGTCTAGCCAGAGACCTAAGCCCCTTAGCCAGAGTGACTCTACGTACTCTACGAACGAAAGAACTTGCCTTGTCCTTTTGTTTACAAACCGCAATGTCGTTCACTTTCTATTTGCCCGAGATGTTAATGTTGACGGGTTTCACCAAATTTTCTATTTCCTGAGTAAGGTGCTCCAGGCCATTAATATTTGTCAAACCTTTACTGTTTATTTTTAATTTGAATCATTTGTACCATTTACCATGAACATGACATGTAGACTACAGTCTATAAAAGAACCTACTTTAACTCCCCCTCCCCCTCTGGTTGAGTCGGCTGCTGGCCTTGTGTATTTATTGAACCCCCATTTAAAATCGCTCTAGTACAAAATTATTTTTTATGTAATGACAAGGAAATGATGAACTTACACGAATTTCCCAATGACTGTGCCATAAATCTTGCCCTACTCTATAGGCACACGTTAATTTATCCCGCGGAAAGACCTTGAAATGATGAATAGTCCGTAATCCCATAATTGTACAAAATTTGTTTACCAAAATTTGATTCAGCCTTTGGCTATGTCAATTAAGTACCTGGACTCCTGGTATCCTGAGCCCAAGTTCATCATCATCATTAAACTAAACATAAATGGGTGGGATAGATGGTTCATGAAATGAAAGAAATTGTCATAGAAAGAAAGCTGAATAAGTGAGAAAATATTGAACAAAGCAAAGAGTCTGGACGAATCAATCAAGTTGATCCAATCAAGAGATCTCATAGTGAGGAATAAACAAAAAAGTGCATAAAGAAACTCAAAAAACCCAATGTTTATAGGCTCAATGGCTCAAACATGGCGGTATCCACCCGACAACGTTAAATTCCAAAATGTCTTATGTGAAATAGCATTGGGTTCAAAACCTTGGTTTTGAACCCAGCGTTTGTTTTTCTTGTTTATATACTCATGACTACGACATCTCTTGATTGATCTATTTTATTTATTTGGCCAGACTCTTTGGGACAAAGCATGTACACAGTAATATAATAATAAAATATAAATCCACTAGGACTAAAGAAAATGTAAAACTAAAGGTTGGAAGCCATGGAAATAACGTAATTCCTCGATGTCCATAATGCATAAAACTGTTCAGGTCACAAATGGCGATGAAAGCAAAACGAAAGAAAATTTTGTTCGAAATCCAATTCAGTGAAGTAGATTAGCCGTAAACTGCTCGGTTCGATTTGACTCACGTTTGATCCGAACAATGCATAAATTTAACGTTGTTCCAAATAGGAAATTGAGTCTAGATTTCCCTGAATTCATTTTCGCTTGAATAGCCTTTCCAATTTCATATGGTTCCTAGAAGCGCACGGACCTGACTATTGATATATGAATGACCTGAATGGTCAAAGACTAGCAAAAAAAAGTGACATCTCATAAGCAGATAAAATTGCCGTCCCGGTTGGCCTATACGAAAAAGGTGTCCTGTCCTGCAGAGATTATGCAGTATAGTCTGGAGTTCAAGGCAACTGCGTTGTCGTAAATACCAGTCTACCAAGTCAAAAACGCCAAGGACAATTTTTTTTCCACGCTCTAAAGCCTAGATATTTTAAACTCTTCCTTTCGGCCTAACTTACATGCCAGCCAAAACAGTATTCTACAAGGTGGTTCATAGCTTTATATTCTCTGATAATATCTGTAACTTACGTGATGGTGTTCAGTTTTCTTCACTGGTCATTTAATATTAATGTTTATATTAGTATGTAGTTTTATGAACCACCCTGTATGCTTTAGATTTCTCGTTTAATTTGTCGAATTTTGAATTGAAGGGAATTCACCGAATAGTTTGGTTCTTCTAAACAGGTCTATCTCAATCGCAGCTTATCGCTACTGTTAGGGGTACCCTCCCTTTGTCAAACAGTATCCACGAAAAATACGCCATGGTTAGGTTAGCTGTATGAAAAATAATGAGATAGTATTGGTATTAAGATGTAGGTATTAATATCGTTTTACTTGTGATTGCCACTTATCGCCAAGGTTTGGCGACAAATGTTATGAACCACCCTCTGTACTTTCTCCTAAGTTTTTCCTTTGCTTTGTCGAATTTAAAAGTGAAGGGAATTCACCACAAGAGAAGGATAACATAGAGAGGTATTTCGACAAGGAGGGACTAGGAGGACGAGAACATCAATTTCAAGTAAGTTGTGTCTTGTGTCTCCCAACTCACTTTGATTCCGCCCGCCCTCCGTCAAAATCTAAAATCCCATCTCACCAAGAACGAAACGAAAAAAGTGAAGGAGAAAGTGGAGAAAGTAGAAGAAGACTGGCTTTTGAGAGGAAACCTCTCTGAGAGCCCGTTTGGGATTCAATTTTTTACATGGACTGCATTCTTAGTAACTCTCACACACTCTGTCTGTGTAGAAAGGGAATTGGTGAGTCTTCAAGAATTATTGAGACTTGTCTGCCGAGGTATTGTTGTGAAAATTGGATAAACTGGAATCCTCTTCGTATACGTACGTACGCCTAGTCACACGGATGCTTCGTGTCAAATACACGAAGCATAAAACTGTTTTCTCTATTTTTTTGAACAACCCAACTTCAGTTTATTTCTTTTTATGTGATTATAAAGCGGAGAATAGAATAAATTTAAGAAACAATGGGTTTCAGGACAAAAATATCTCACGGAGGAGCACGTCCACATATTGTAATGGATAGCGTAGTAATTCACAAAAATTATAAGTTACAAGTCCGATGTCCACTAAGATTTTCTTATGGTCCGCTTGATCGCAACAGTTAAACCTGAACAGTTGGACCGAAAATTCAGAAATATATGTACATCTATCTTGTCAGCGAATCCGCGTCCTGTAATTGTATCCTCTAGAATCGTTATCTTAATGCCGACAAACAAAAAGACTGACATTGACAAAAATTATCTAATTGAGCGATGTGGTATTCTCTCATTGAAAACACTAAGTTTGTTAACCGTTAAATCAGTTTTTAAACACCTTAAATTTCAAACCCAAATTGTTGAATTAGCCAATTTTTACCAGACTGTCAACTCTAGAAATTATCATGTGCAGACTAGAATTTCTATCAAAAATGGATCTGTTAAACTCTGGAATAAACTTCCTTACGAAATTAGGGATACTTCAATTTTCCTGGAAAGATTTACAAATAATATGCAAAAATGTAAATCAACGAAATGACATTTATATATATTATTAATATATTATTGTATTATTATCATTGTTAATAACTTTAAGTTAAAAAATTCAAACAAAGTTCTGTATATGAGGCTGATCTTGATTAGGTGTCCTTCAACACATTTTCTTCCCCCCCCCCAGTATTATTTGTGTCAGTCTTTGGACATACTTAAATAATTCTTTGTCTTTTTACAGGATATTATCCTTTGATAAATTCCTGCAGCAGAACTTCTGTCCCGGGCTTATTAACGGCCCCGCTTTTGTGATTGTGTGTGTGTTATCCCTCATATACAGTTCTTAACTTTATTAAATTTGGCTGTTGAAAGATTATCATTCTACTCTTCTTCTCGTATAAAGTAATTTAGTTACAGTCGGAATCGATGTCACTTACTGATAATTCAATGTTTCATTTTTGATGTTTATGCTACGAACAGTGGCAAGCGCAATAATTGGTCTAACTGGGATAATAAAAAGTGCGTCAATTAGAGTTGGATTAAAGAAATCAACGGACAAGTTTACAACGTAGCCCTGTAACTAAGTGCATTGTGAAAAGTTCTCACACTTATGTTCACAAAAGTTTGAAATGAATTATTATATTGTTCCTCGCCATGCCACCCGCTGAAGGCATCTCGTAATCCCATCATACTGTACTGAACCGGACTGAATTTAACTCTCCGTCACTTTCACCGCCTGCCTCCTCAGCAAGGAAAGCAAATGCAAAAGAGCTTTCATGAAATTAAACCCCGTCTACCGTTGAAACTTTAATACCTACCGTTTTACTCCACTCACTCGACATATGTAATATTTCACAGAAACACTCATTCTCACAATTCACGTGTCCCAGGAAATAGTACAACTTACTACAACTATTTTTTGACGACGTACCGTAATAGGTGTACTCATTACTAGTGAGAAAGTCGATTTTTCGCTAGCAGGCGTTTGGAGGGAAAAATCGGATTTTTTCACCAATATGGCCTGGTAGAGAAAACTGACTTTCTCCAAACCGGTCAAACAGCTTTTTAAAAATTGAATAGAAATATTGCAAAAACGATAGCATCCGCGGATTATTCCAATAAAAATTTGTTGAGCGTGTTATTGTCGAAATTCCGTTGAAAAATCCGTTTTCTCATGCCGATTTTTACTTGATCGCTCGTCAGAGCCGCCACACGCGTCAGAATTTCAAGGGCAATAGCTCCCTAGACCTTTCATAAGATTCGCTACAGAATGCATATCTCATATTTTGTTCGACTCCCCCTGTTGTTGCCAAAAGGGGAGATTAAAAGCTATGTGTGGCCTTGTATATACGCATGAGAATTTTATTTTGTTTAAGTATTTAAAATTTTGCCCGCGACATATGGAAGTAAGCATTGATCAGAGGGCCCCGGGGTTACTGAAAATAAGGAATTTTGTTATAAAAGATGGTTGAAAACTTAACCCAGACCAAAATTTACAAGTTTCACCAACATGTACATACATTTAAGATACATGGATACATGGATGTGTGGGGATAATTTAGAATTGTTTCATCCAAATGTGTGTAATTTACGTCACGGGTTATTTAAGAGCGTGAAGAGTTGAGCTAAACCATGCAATGAATACTTGATCACTTCGGCCCTGCACTACACACACATATCTAATTAGACCTTGGAATTTACAAGCCCGACTCTCAGGATTTATTCATCAAATGAACCGTCGGATGAGCCAGGCAGTCAGGCAGGCAGGCAGTGTAATCTTAATTTATATGTGGCTGCAATTTTCCATAAATATACAATGAACTTACTCACTGAATTAGTTCAGGGGTTATCGAATATATGCACTTTTCATTTGCTGCGTTCTACTTGGCATACGGATGCTACCCCTAGTAGTAGGAAGGAATTGCAGTCAAGAAAGATATGCCTATGTAAAGAGTGTAGAAGCTGCAATATACCGCCATTCAGTTGTATTAATCAAACCGTCCGTATAATGAAATAATATTTGGGCTACGAGTAATAAAACTGACCAAGTTTTAATTTTTTCCCCATTCCAGCACTTTGTGCTCATAAGTCTTTCCATAAAATATTAATTTCGACTCATTTAAAGCAGTTTCTCGACCAAATAATTGGCTTCGACACTATTTTTTTTGAAAATCCTGTCTTTGTGAATTTTGAGGAACAAAATGTGGAATCAAAACCTCTACCTTATTTCCCAACAAGATTCTCAGAAATGAAGTAAAATTACGCATTTTTCTGCAGTTCCTACGGAAGATACCACTATTACAACTTACAGTTAATTCTGAAAATATTGACCAAACAAAAAAAAATCATATTATATTAGTCATATCATATTAGCAGGAAGGACTTCACAATAGTGAAAAACTCTCTTTAGAAAAGTCGCCGCTCTTCCTCTACGCGAGAAATCAAAACGCATTGAAACAAAGTATCAAGTGAGCACCACGGCCACAACGAACAGAATGAAATTTTGTAATTAAGAACGGCTGGAGCTCACAGTAGGTGGGGTCACGGCGGATCCTAATTTCTTCTTTGACTTTGACAACGTAAATCAGAAACAAAGGAGAATTTCATCGGAGAAGGACAAGAAAAAACAATTGAACCGTTGTTAATTTCCCGCCTTTCTTCCTAATGACTCCGCTAATTAGACATGGAGACAGAAATGCACGCACTTTAAGAATACCGCTACACCTTAAATCTAAGAATCTAGAAATCTAAAAGTTCAGTTGGAAAAAGGGGACTCATCACGCCCGAGCACATAATAATAAGACAAGACAAGAGAAAGAGAGTCGAAGAAAGTATAAAATCCCTGTGTCTGTATGTCGCTGTCCTTCGATAGCCCTCATGATTACGGCCAAGACGAAGGACAAGTTTTTAGTCCTGGCCGTCGGAGTCTGTCCAAACAGTAGAGGATCAAAGATAGGGCCAATCGGGACAGCAGGGCCTAACCCAAAGTTCAGGAAAACTATGTAAAAATTGGCTAGTGCGTTACATTTTGGTAAAACTGCGCCAATATCCACAATCCAACTGTAGTAGGTGTGCTTTAAACGTCATAGAAGGAATTGGGAGGTAGGCAAACCAGGAATTGAATCCGTGACCTGATGGAATAGACCTGAGCCTTATCGCCTGCTCTACAAAGGATGTAGCACATACCTATACCTTATGGGAAAATATATGATGCCGTTGGAATTTCTTCGATATTTGGTAAGTTGTAGCCCTTCTAATCGTTAACAACTTTTGTGAAGACCCTATCCCCGAAGGTCTAACCGCATCCCTGCTATAAATACACAGGGTAGACATGCACGTTGCCGTGGAATGGAAGTGCTTCTTTGTATTTCAAGCGGCCAAATGGCTAGAAGTTTTGGGGGGTAAGACCTTCACAAGAGTTGTTCAGAATCACAAGGGCTACAACATATCAAAAATCGAAGGAATTCCAACGGCGTACATTTTTCTACGTGGTTCGTGTCCCATCCTTTGAAGTGGCCACTTCTCAGTTAAAATCCTAGAGCCGGGACTACAACTTCGGTACAGTGAAGTTGAAATAGTAGTCAGGAGTAGCCTTTTGTAGTTTTTTGTCATTGTACGCCATCCCATTATACTGTCTTTTCGTTGGGAGCAGTAATGCCCGCCATTGCCATTCCGTGAGCTATTAGAGTCATTCATTCGGTAGTACTCATTCCCATTACTACATACTTTACTCGCTCACCATCTCTCCCTTCGAATTCAAATGCGGGCATTTGCGACCCAGGTTCTGAAGTAAACTGGGACAGCTAAAAAAGGAAAGCCTGCGTTCTATCGCTCCCTCCTTCACTGAATAGAAAAGAAATAATTTTATTCAAAATATAATCAATTCAATTGTAAATACAGAGGCGAGAGCAAAGTTTAACCAAGTGTGCGAATACACGAACACAATTATTTGAAGGCATACACGTTAAATAATGTTATTTTAAGTAATGTTACTACCGAAGATTTAAACCCTGTTGGTAGTAAAGTACCCCTATTAGTAGTGAAGGTAGCCCTGTTAGTAGTAAAGTACCCCTGTTAGTAGTGAAGGTACCCCTGTTAGTAGTAAAGGTATCACTGTTAGTAGTGAAGGCACCTTTCGTAGTAAAGATACCCTTCTTAGTAGTAAACGTACCACCCCAGTTCCTTACAAAAGCAAAAGACTCCGGGATTGAAGTATCCTTCCAAAGCAAATACATACCCGAGGGATCGAATCCATACCTTAGCGAAGCAATAAAGTGCTGCCTGTATGAGTATGTTGGAAAGGATCTAGTGTAAAAATCTTGAAAAACAACGCAACCCTGGACTGTCGTCGCAGTGGCCGGAGCATTTGTCGCAGGATTTAGTTCTTTTTCTACGACTGTTGGAGTCCAAGTCCAACGCAACGACAGAAATCGGAGATTCGAAACGAGTAGAAAGATAGTGGAAAGAATGTGGTTCGTAGAAGGAAGGACGCGAGTTGGAAGAGATAATATATGAGTGGAAT
>JAQFYE010007191.1:0-10071 GCA_034694305.1 Protaphorura glebata
GGAGTCGGACAAAAAGTGAGGTATGCATTTTGTAGAGAATCCTATTACGCATGGAGGGAGCTATTCCGATTGGAAATCCGTTGCGCGCAGCGGCGCTGACGAGCGTTAGAGTAAAAGAACGGCATGAAGAGACCACAAAAATTAGGCTTTCTGCTACAAAAACATGCCAAAAGTAATTTTTTTCAGAAATTCCGTCACGCCACGTTTTTTGCAATTATTTTTTGCAATTTTTAAAATTTTGTTGGACCGGTTTGAAGAAAGTTGATTTTTCGCTGCCAGAGCACTTGGAAAGGAAATTCTGATTTTTTTCACCAAAATATCCAGGCAGCGAAAAATCGACTTTTTCCAAACCGGTCCAACAAAATTTTAAAAATCGCAAAAAACTATTGCAAAAAAGGTGGCATCGACGGATTTTCTGGAAAAAAATTAATTTGGGCATGTTTTTGTAGCAGAAAGCCTAATTTTTTGGGTCTTTTCATGCCGTTTTTTACTCTATCGCTCGTCAGCGCCGCTACGCGCAACGGACTTTCAATCGGAATGGCTCCCTTGATCCCTCATAAGATTCTCTACAAAATGCATATCTCACTTTTTGTCCGCCTCCCCCAGATTGAGCTGCAGGCGGGGTGGCAAATGTTAGGCGCCACCCTGTAGTTTTGATCAAAGTCTGGTCACAACTGCCAAGCCTTCAAAAAGAAATCGATAATCATCAAAAGAATGTTTGTTTTTTTTCACCTTTTTTCAACACTGAATAAGCCTGCCCACCTACCAGATGAGCCAGTCATTCCTAAAATAGTGTCGCATTGTTGTGTAGTGTACTTTATATTTTATACTTTATATATTAGTTTGGTATTTAAAAACCGTGTGAACGTCTGTATGTCTGACTAACAACTTGTGTTTTCTCTATTGTTTATGAATAATTATGGTGTTCCTACTCAATACATTTTGGGAAACACGATTGCGAACAGTCACGTTTGTAATAGAAAACTTTTTTTTTCAAGGGCATTTAGAACTTAGGAAACAGAAAGCAGTAAGCAGAAGTCAGGACACTTAAGTAAGGTCGAGGTTAAATTCCAGACTAAAGTTAATTCCACAACATAAACTTAACTTGTCAACACCAAAGCTCGATGTGGACTCCCTGTCCGACAAGGTTCTGCCTAAGGTTAAGGTTTAGGCTCAGGTCCAAATCTAACGTCTACACTAAATTTCAAGTTCATGTCAGAAGGTTTAAGTCTGGTTCAAGAGGAAAATCAGGTTGCTTGTCGTTCGACTCTTAAAAATGGACTGAAATCTCTCCTAAACTCACTTTCTTATATACAACTTTATGCCGGACACTTCCCCGTTTTTACCGCGGGTTACCCCATACAAATTAAAGGTTGATATTAAGGCTAATGTTCAGGTCTCAGACAAGGTTCTTATGACTTACTGACTATACATAGAATACCTATAAATACGATAGGAAAACAAAGATTGTAGTTTTTTGTAACAGGTCATGTACCTAAGACCAAACAGAATACGCGATAATGATGCTGCACTTATCTCAAAGGATTCGGTCACATTCGAAACCGGATTCGCGCGCAGCACTAGTTCAGATAGAACGCTGACAAGGTTCTACGGAACCTAACAACACTAGATTCCAATTATATGCAAAAAGTTTTAAAAATCACATGTGCAGTTCAGACATTTTAGATTCACGGCTTTACCACATACCTTTTTGACACTGGGTTCAAGGAGATGGAGTAAATAGTACTAAAGCCCTGTTTCGGTGTGACTTCAGGAATTAATTTTTTTCAAGTGAAGCCTTCAAGAATCTCTCAGTTTAATAAGCTATTTACACTTCTGACATCATTGGGAACGGTCATGCAAAATTTCAGATTGAACGGCCGCGTAGAACGATCAAACGAACTGACGAGGTCGCGCCAAAAAACAGCAGGTAAATCCTCGTGCTAGTTTGTTTCGAAACCAATCCTTAACGAATAAGCTTTATGCAACGATTTATATTTGTTACTCATCTCAATTTGTTATGAGGATTGATACCTTGAGTCCACATTACTTAATTAAGGTATATGAAAAGCGTAGGCATTGTTATGGGAATGATACTGCTGACTTGAATCGAATAAACAAAGAAACAAACGAAAGAAATAACTTTCTTATTTCAAGCCCATTTTACTACTTGTACACTTATAAAGTGGCCAGCGGCATCGGGAACTAGTGTAACACAAATTACTCATATCAACTTGTAGGATAGGCTGGACTAATTTTCGCACATGACTCATTCCACTTTTTGTAAAATCAGTTGCTCATAGTGCAACAATGTCATTAAGAAAATAAATTGAGACGGAATGGCAAATAGTCAGTTCTCAAATTCTTACTTTCAAATAAAAGGGAAAGTGAAATTTCTGAAATCTTTGTGACCACTGACCTTCAGGTAAACAATTCATCACTTCCGGAAATAACGTATAAGCGGAATTTGAAAACAGGTAACCATAACAAAACAAACAATTTTATTATTTATCTTTATAAATATTCATGAATTCTGGAACACATTTGCTTTTGATACTAAATGTTTCCAAAATTTAGAAAAGATCAAACAAATTCTGAAAAAGGAGAGTCGGGGTGCTTATTCCTGCTACATGTGTGCCAATTCTTCCGTATCTGTCACGTTATAAGGATGAAATTTACACAAGTCTGCCTCGTAGATACAAATTTCTCTGAAGCTATGCTAATTATTCCCACAATGCATTTCGGCATAAGCACAGTCACCGGCTGGCATGGAAAAATTAGCCCAGAGTTGAAGGAATAAGTAGGACAGAATTCCATTTTTTATCCAATGTTCCCCTGAAATCCTTGGCATTTGTACTTCAAAGGCGGAGTTCTTATCTTTGTTTCGTTATTTACAACCTAATTGCGCGCTTAATTGTCATTAGTTGTTTTTCTTTGATAATTCTATGGCGCAGTAATAATTTCTAGGAATATTTTGCTTTATTCCTATCTGTGTATAACAATATCTTTTTTTTTCTTCCTTCTTTCTCGTGTCTCGTGCGCCTTTAGCACCCAATCACCTTTCCTCGCTGACTTGATTCATTTCCATGTTTTTAACCGCAGAGTGATAGGTGGCTATTTCAATGTTTTGATAAGTTGAGCTGCGGCATACGTAATACATAGGGTGCTGCTCTGCTCAGTTTCTGATATTAAATATGTAAGACTCGTGGACAAGATAACATGTAATCTGTGCAAAATGTCGTCACTTGAGAGGAAGTTAAAACGATCAAGGCTAATTAATCTTAATTGGACAGGAGTTCGTTGGAATTAAACGCTAATGTATGATATTTAGTTGAGTATAAATAATAGGGTGATTTCAATATCCTTAAATATATTACACTCTACCTTGGTCCGCATCGCTCGCAAAAAGTTCCCAAATTAGAATTCGACATGGCGAAAATTTCCTTTGTGCTGTTAGTAGTGGGAATTACATATCTCTGCGTAGTCTTCCCAGGCTAGTCAAAATTTGCTTTATTCATTATCGAAATTTGGATAAAATGTTTTGAAAATAATGTTAACTTTTATTTTATTTTACACAGTAGCGGACGCGAAGAAAATCCCGCCTAAGCCACCAACATGTCCCGCCGATCAACCTCAAATCACTTGTCCCGCGGGGACGAACACTAAGGGTTGCACCGGAACGACGCTTTGCTGTCAACCCACAATTCCCTCTTGCCCAGCCTCCGGGGTCACAGGTCAAATTGAAATCTCATGTCCAGCCGGGAAGGATACTAACGGAGGTTGCGTTGGAAAGATGCCTTGCTTCAAGTCCAGTGTACCCGCTTTACCTGCATGTCCTTCAACTTGTGCCTCACATGAAAGTGAAGTCCCATGTGCCAACGGGAAAGATCAAAATGAAGCTTGTAGTGGGCGATTAGTTTGTTGCCAACCCAAAGTACCAGCTTTGCCTGCATGTCCCTCAACTTGTGCCTCAAATCAAAATGAAGTTCCATGTGCCAACGGGCAAGGTCAAAGTGAAGCTTGTAGTGGACGATTAGTTTGCTGCCAACCCAAAGTACAAGCTTTGCCTGCATGTCCTTCAACTTGTGCCTCAAATGAAGATGAAGCCCCATGTGCCAACGGGAAAGATCAAAATGAAGCTTGTAGTGGGCCAATAGTTTGCTGCCAACCAAAAGTACAAGCTTTGCCGGCGTGCCCTTCAACTTGCCCTGCAAGTCAAGCTGAAGTTGATTGTCCAGAAGGAACTGATACAAGTTCTTGTAGTGGCAAATTTGTTTGCTGTCAACCCAAATCACCACCTCCACCTCCAGTCAAGACGGTTTGTCAACCAATTCAAATCGGTCAAAGGACAATTGAAATTTAGTTAGCCATTTAGATGGAAACGATACATGGTGACGATTTTTTCCCTTTAAAAAGATTTTCGTATTCCTAATTCCTTTATTATTCTACAAACTGTATTTCTTTATTCTTTGCTAATTTCTAATAAATTCTTTTCAGTTCTGGTCTATTACAATAAAAGTGTCTGTCAGTTAAAAATCCATTTCGCCTTGTGATTATTTTGTGTTATTTCAACACACTGGAGTATTGTTTACTTATACAAACATTCCTGTTGTGGTCATTTGACCGAATGTGATTGAGCAATTGCATAATGCTCCGTATGACTTGACAAATCAAATAACCATAATCGTAATTTTCCCTACCACAATTGGGTGAATTAATTAACCGAATTCGACGTGGATGCAAATATACCTAGCGTTTACTATACCACTGCGTTTCTAAAACGTTTGACTCCAAATTTTAATTATTACTAAAGTTATGAAACACCCCGTAACCTTCATAACGTACTACATTAGACCTCAACGTGTCAGAAATTGTATTAACCTAAACCACAAAAGTAATTGTGACTAAATATTTGAATCACCCTGTACGAGTTTTAACCCATATGCCGCCTAATCAATGTAAATATATGCAAAGCAATGACTTATTGCCTATGGGAGTGACGACTCACACTTAGCCATAATCAAAACCTCATAGGTATCAGCACGTGGGGCAACTGGCATAGTAAATTACTTTTCCAATTCCCAACTCCGCAGCCGAAGTTCGATTCCTACTCCCACCAACAATTTTTTTCCCAAAATTAAATTTCAAAATATACAACAAAACCAATACCAACCTGGGTGGGCCAAAAAATAATAACACACTTGCCCGCTTGGCATTTGGAAACGAATTACCGTAAATTCACGAGACGGAACTCATTTTGAAGAACAAACGATTTAGAGTATTAGAAAAAAATTATTTTCGACATAAAATACGATAAGTATACAAATTTTTGAAATCTAAACGTTTCTCATAGTCGCATCGGATCGAAGCTTGAGCAATCGGGGTCGGATCGTAATTATCTGACCGGAACTTTTTCGGATCGGGTTCGGATCCTTAAATTCAGAACCCGAGCAAGCGGGTTCGGATCGGGATCGGGTTCCGATCAAAACTTTCGAGTTCTTCGGATCCGCCCCAATCCAACCCGTGAGACTGATTGTCGGTTGTACTTTGGTCGAAAGTACCAGTACAAGTCATCCATAAGGTGAGAAGGAGAATTGTTTAAACACTGGAAAAGTTTATTTTGAAATAAAATCTCTCACTCCAAATTTTCTACGACAGCCAGGGAAAACGGAGAATACTTGTGTTTTTTCCAAATAATACTGTTTCCAATTGAATTGGGTAGATAAATTTTATAGCCTTAACTTGCACAACACAAATAAAAAATATAAGCAGAAACTGTAACGTCGGTTCGGCTCGGCACTCCAGTGTACTCACTCTACACTAAAAAACCGACTTGGGTACCGAAAACTTCCCGCACGGTCTACCCTGTCACGAACCCAATCCATAATCAGCTTTGACTTAAAAAATGAACCTGACAGCAACAGCACCCACCAGATCAGCTGTTAAATTCCAACAACTTCCGCCCTTGAAATGTCCCTCAGTCAAGCATTGAAAATTTTGCTTCTAGAATACCATTCAAGTGAGCACTTAAAGTAGAGATTGACTGAGGTTCGCTTGAGTTTCATGTCAAGTACGGAATCTAGAATTCACTCCTAAATTTCAAATCAAACGGTCAATTACTGCCGTAGCTACAGCTGGAAGCACATAAAGCTAATATATCGGATGTTAACTGATAACATGCTACAAGCATCATTGAGGGCATGGGCCAGGGACCCAATATACCACATCTAAAATAAATTAGTCAAGAATTGCAGTAGTTCGAGTAGTAAGCACATAAAGCTAAGGAAGCGGAAGTCAGCATTCGCCGGCCAATGCCTTGAACGGGCGCTAAGGCAACTCGTCCTACCAAGTAAAACATTGTACAATATGTATAAAGTATGATTTGATTCTAGTCGTTGAAGTTGAAATTGTATTTATAGTCGATTAGATCTTGCACACGACTCAAAGTTCCAGGAATATTCTTTGCGATTTCTTCCAGTTCTTTCTGATCACGTTAGCTCGACTATCTGACTTTGTGGTTAGAACCTCTGGTAATTTAATGGGAGTTGATATCATCTGTGATCTCATCTTTCTCTGTGTTCTCCAAGTCTCATGATTGGTGAGATCGTCATTCTCGGTATGCAGTGTCTCATTGGTAACTTTCGATGAGTGACTTGACGTGGGCACAATGATCCCATTGTTCGACTTTAATTGGTGTCGTGTGCGTGCTGATCGTATTAGTCGACACTGCATGGTGTCGTGGGATTGCTAATTGCATTGGTTGGCACTGACTAGTTTCGGAGACTTGGTCCGTCCCACATGTTGGCTTCCGGGGACAGGTATCATGTATTTGGACGGCGCTGTGTCGGCGTTGGTCTGCCATTGGAGATGCGCAAGTCTGACTAATTTTGTCCATAAAATGTACAATTACATCCACATCTATGATAACATTTAGTCTTCTTCTAGTACTGCTGGCGCGTGGTCGCTTAGTCCGGGTCAATGTGGTAGTCGAGGCTCCATTATGTCCATACACAATAGTCGGATAACTCGATCAAAGAGCCTCCATCATGTTCATAATTGTTGGAATATTAATGAAAAATTGTCTAATATTTTTAGTAGAATATGTTTTTTACGTTTCAGAATTTGCAAGAGATTCCGATTTTTAGTTGTGACTTAGAAAGTGTGGTATAGATTCCAGTTGACTTCCTTAGGGCAAGATACAAGGTAAAATATATAGAAGATACTCGGACTCTCAAGATACATTAAATTTCCTCAAAATTCAAGATGCAAATGGTTTCACTGTTTTCTAGAAGATACAGATACAGGTATCTTAGTTACTCATTATTCCAAAGATACAAGATAAACGATACACAAATATTGAATTTGTTGAAGTCAGTTAATGCGACCAAAAATTTATTTTACATTTGTATGTATGTTGTGTTTTGATTTTTGCTACATTTTCATTCATATATTGTGTGGAAATATGTGCGGCTGTCGTTTATCCAGTGATATTGAGGTAATAATTTCCGGTAGTGCTGAAATTTTAATAAAAGCAAGCTTTCGGTAAAGTATTGTATTCTAGAATTTGATAGGCCGACTAGAGAGTGAACCCTAGGAGTGAACTTAAGATTACCTTGTTGAAACATAATCTCCAAAGCGGGCGTATGAACTACACCCGATTCCACCGAGCAGACCGTTAGGGAAAAAACAGGAAAAGAGACTCAAACGGTAATAGCAGTAAGCGACGAGGTTTCCCGCAGTGTCCAAGATCAAATCAGCATAAAACTTCACTGCCAAATTGTGGCTGCAGAAAACTACAATAAAACAGATGCTGAAATAATACCAAATACATGTAATTAATTTGTTTACATACTGTCAGTCAAGTTAGCCGGTTGGAGGCAAGCCGATTGGATTTGGACTGCCTGGTCGAGTAAGCCAGCATTTACCCAGAAAGCAACGCTGCCCAAAAATCCTGACCGTCCGGCGACCTCCGCATTAGTGTGCACAATGTCAACACGTGTGGCATCAGTGATGTCCAGACGCTGGTCGGCAGGAACAACTGGCAGACCTACGACTTTGTACAGTATTCCAGCTGGACAAAAGTAGATCTCGGGATCTCGAATTCGTGACACTTTTATATGCAGTGATTTAGGCGGGACGGTGAACAGATTGCTCCAATTCTGTTCTTGACTCCGCAGACCTCCATGGTACGAGCGAAAATTTGAATTTCAAATGTGAATTGAAATGGGCGAGACTTAGATTTTTATGGACTGATCGCACGACATTCTCTCAAAACGGTATTTACTCCAGGTTTCGGAGCCAATTATACCCTCCGTCATGAGGGCAGACAAGATTGAATGTTATTAATTTTTACGTGTAGCAAGGACGTAGGGGTAGTAAAGTGGGCTAACCATACGTCCAATAATATTGTATATAGATACTTAGTACCAGGTTCAGTTGTATTATAGCAAAGTTCGGACTTCATATAAAACGATCATCATAAAGCGGAGTAATGTAATGGCCAATGAATTATCATCCGTGGCTTCCCTTCAATGGACCTGACTTCGTAAGCTCAACCAGTTTGAAGCAATTTATTGCTAACATAAATTTTAGTATTGTGCAGTCATATGATAGCAATTTATTATTTTTATTTATTATTATTCATCCTCTATACGCACTGGAGGGATCAGAAACGTACCTATATATTAGTTATATTTGTAAATCCTTATTTTTATAGAATGGCGTGTGTGATAGTTTTTTCTGTATTTTCGGGTTTCCTCGTTTGATGTAGGATATTGTCCACTCCCGGAGTTTTAACGGATCCGAACGATGTCGCTTTTTCTTTGTACCCAAACAAAGGGTAAGTTTTCGTAATGAAACATTAAAAAGTGCCAACTATTAACTTAGAACATTTTTAGCATCTCTTCAGATACAGATTTTCTGTTTTTTAATATCTACTCAATCATCAATTCAAGGTATAACCCATCGAAGAACATTATTGTTTATGCCAGTGGATTCATGCAAAACTTTACGACTGACCAGGCCATCAAAAATGGTTAGATATAACATATTGAAATGTTTACAATTAAGTTTACGTTTAAGTACCACTGTCAGTCTGTGCCATTGTTTTCCGCAACAGCTTATTTACAGGTACCCGCCATTACAGATGCAACCAAACAGATGTTATTGACTTAGGAGCATTGTCTGGAAACAAAGCGAATCCGGCATTGTTGAATATAACCCAACTTTCCCTACTGGGGCGCCCTTCCGGGCCGGCCTTTGGGCCGTGTATTTTGTGCGACTGCCCGGGGATAATCTTCTTTAGACTATACAATATGGTTGTACCTGATTTGTCAAAAAAAAACACGGTTTTAGGCATGGGAAATCATGTCTTACGGCTACGACCATTTTCTCACAAGGAGTGTTTGAATTAGTTGATAAACCTAATTCTAAAGTTTTAGCAATATCCATTGATTTAACGAAAGCCTTTGATTCAGTGACACAGATGATTTGATTCAGTGACACCACTCCTTAATACAAAAATTAATTTTGAATTTTCATGTCGAACCATATATGATCAAATAACTAAGAAACTATTTACACCGAAGAGTCTTCAAGTTAAAGAATGGGGAGTATTGCTCTAAATATTATAATTTAGATGTTAGTGTTCAGCAGGGATCATCTTTGGTACCATTATTGTTCTCAATATTTGAAAATGATATATGTTCTGGAATAGATCATGGATATCTTCTCTACCGCAGATGATTTACTGATATTTATTCCAGCCAATGATACTGAATCAGCAATTACTGTTATGAATGTTCAATTAGAAAAATTACGGCCATATTGTATGAAAAATTCGTTGTTAATTAGTACTGAATAAACCAAAGTTATGGTAATGCATAAAACTGGTGATAAGGGATATCAACATGAGAATATCAAGAATAAACAGTCGCGACTGGGTGACAGCCCGTGGAATTCGATAGAGATTTGAAGGTTGTAGAAAGTAGTTGAAATGGTGTGGTAAGTGGTAGAGTGGCTGTGGAGAGTGGTAGAATGGCTGTGGAGTGTGGTAGAATGGCTGTTGAGTGT
>JAQFYE010007192.1:0-10071 GCA_034694305.1 Protaphorura glebata
TCCGGTCAACTGGATAATACCGGATATTCGGTGCATCCCCAGTGCTTTGGATACGTAAAATAAGATATTACCGGTGCCACAATTTGCTAATCCTTCTTAACTTTGGTACCACTGCAAGAAGCGGCAAAGGTCTAGCAGATAAAATTCTGTGCAGACTTCTTTGAAATTGCTGTCTATCTGTTTGTTTAATATGAATTGGTGTGGGGCCGCTGACGGTTTTGGTCCACGGGCGCAAAGACGCTTGCTTCGCCTCTGCTCCCACATATTGTAAGATTTATTGTGCTGAATGGCCATTTTGTCAATATGTAATCGAAATGAGATCTCCGTACAGGTTTTATTGAATGAAATACTGAACAATAGATTTCAATCGTGGAATTGAATGAGTCTAATCAGAAACAACTTATGGCAACAGAAAAGTTCATCCTCAAATATAACAGAAACATGGATTGAATAGATAACTTAAAATTCCATTGATGAAGGATTACCTGGTCCAAATCTAGTAAATCGTAATTTCTTTTGAGAGATTTGATTTGTTGTGTGTGAAGAAAAGAGTCAAAATGCTGGAACTGTAGTCAACGTTTCCTTTGATGTTGATCTCTTTTCATATGATCAAAAAAAAGTCAAAAGGAATTCAAGTCGTAGTCGTAATCATCTTTCACTCTCAGATTTGACAAAATCTCAAGTACGTAAGTACATACAGGTAAGTCAAGAAGCCTTGAAATGTTCATGGCTTCTGATCGAAAGGATTTACGTGGTGGATGTGAGTCGAATTACGTACATGTACAGACCCGAACTTATTTAGTGAAAGCACAAAAGCTCGGATCACATTTCATTATTGTCAAATGAAATTTAAACGGATTAAGCTCGACCCATGCTAAATTAAATTCAACATGTGCGCAATTTTATGTCCAGAATGCTTCAGAGGGAATTTTCCATTACCAGGAACCAGGACAGCACCAAAAAGGGGCCAAACTCAACCAACTTGTCATTAAACGTTCCAATGGTTCGGGTTCACCATAATCCAGGCTGGTTTTACCATTTTCTAGTTGAAAAATAATTAAAATTACCAATAATGAGAGTTTTTCCAGAGTTTTCATAAAAGTATCGACTAAACTAAACTGTTCCGCTAGGGTGAACGCAATACAACTAATGCCGTCCATTGGCTGGTGGTGCCTTATCACTCAACTCGTTGGACTGTATGCAGGTTTATCTTTTATAGTCCGAGAACTTTTGACCTCAGCCTTAACGCCAAATTTTACCTTAATTTATACAAGTCATCATATGACGATCAGAGGTATTCTATCAATTTTTGATTGAAGTGAGAAAGAATGAAAAAATTTGAAAGGAGGTTGAGGTGGTATGGATATCCATTGAAACAGATAGATGAGACAGGAGGAAACATTAATGATAGAGATCAAAAGCGATGATTTATTATATATCTCAACAAAATTCGGTGGTGCGGTGGATCCATAAGTTTCTGAAGTGAGTAAGATTCTGTATAGTATCGAATAGATGGTGGATATTGGAAAATATCATGTGGAGGATGATAGTTGGGAGCTAGTTATCGTTGGCGGTGAGGTTTCATGTGGTTCTGAGATTTAATATGTTGGATCCTGAGAGGAACATGAAGCAAGAAGCAACCCCGCCTTCCAGCCTCATTATTTTATCCAAAGAGTCCACATGAAGGAGATATGACGAGTCGGAGTCCAACCACCGCACCGCCATCAGTAAATAAATACCATGTAACCTTAATAAAGTTTTTCCTTTGTGTGCGTGATTGCGTGTGGATCGCTCTCTATGGACTCGTCTGCTCTAGTCTGTCATTGTACTAAGAAAAAAGAATATCCGACAAAGTTTATAAATTAGCCACCGGGGAACATATTTTAAAAATATTCACAATGAACTTTCACCATTCCTGTCACTATCAGCTCATTCGGGGTTGGCATTATGGATAAAAGCACTTCGGCTCGAAGCTCACAACGGTTAAAATAGTCTAAATCTACCATTAGAAATTTGAATCAAAATTCAAAAATTCATGTCTCGGGGTTCGGAAACAATTTCTTGAAAAATAAACGAGGTGAATCGAAATCAACAGCAACAGTTGATATGCTGACTTTTCAGACTCTCTATAGTAAATATACAGTTTTGTGGCAAATTGGATATGATTTTTGGTGACGACCTTTCAAAAATTTGTGGAATGATGGATTTTCTGAACATATTGCATATTCGGACATCCTTGGCTTTTCGATTTTTAATTATGTCACATGATTAGTGCACTGATATGCTGCATAATTCAGAAAAAAACAGGTGTATTCGTATAGTATGGCGTGACGGTAATTCATACTTGTCGTATTACGTATAAGTGAGTTGAGTTCCACAGCAGATGGTAACAAATAAATGTTTGCCTATTGAAAAATTCCGTGCAATAGTTATAGCATAAATAATACACAAAATTAAAATAGCTTATTGTATAATTGTTTGTTTGGTCAGCTAGATTCAGGACACCTCGACAGCTCTCTAACGAACAACGAAAAAGTTGTTACTTTTATTATGCGACTTCATACAAAAATATTCCGAATTCAAACATCCTTGCTTACTGTGTTGTTTTACTGTGAATTACGTGGGTTTGGAAAGTAAGACATTGCATGAATAAATGTCATCCAATTAGAGAACGAGAACCCGACGTTAATTAAAAAACAAACAAGTAAATAAATAAAGGTCTCGTAAAGGTGTGTGCCTGTGGATGAGACCAAGACGTGGGTTTGAATTGACTTTTGAAGTCCAAGACGTAGTTTAGCTAAAGAAGATCAAATATCTAACTCTGGAACCCAGACAACCGAAAATAGTTTTAGGTCTTAAGACAAAGTGAAGTTTGTCCCTAGACAGACGGACCACTACATTTACAGATGGGACTGCATAATTTAGAAGGAAAGTTGGTCTGGAGTCTGGACCTAGAAAATGATTAAATTGTGTCCAGCTTTTGCAAAAGTCAGAGAGACTGTTGCTCTTAGCAACGAAAAATAGCCCACTCGAGTTGTATGTCGTGTACAAGGACAAGTGGTGTAGTGGTGTTGGATTAGAAGATCATTTATCCAGAGTTGACGGTTGAGTCCAAATGGGACATTCATTGTATTCGTATTCTGCTCTACAGACGACTAGACTGGAATCAACTTCACACTTACTTGACACAATAAAATGAGTGTGCAGTCAACACACACATACTACATAGGAAGTTCAAACCTGGAAAAGAGACAAAATGTAGTTCTCTGCTAAGTTTAGGTAATAACGTGGATTTATTCCAGTCTCTGACAAAATCTTCATTAAATTGAAGTTCTTGCCTGGAGGAATGAGACAATTAATCCGCCGTCGAGCATGTTTGGAGACAGAACAAATGTAAACAGGCCAAGAAGATAACTACGACATAGTGGGTCTCCATTAATCTTCTAGCCATGGACTATTTAAAGAGGTGTGGCCCACTCTAACTAACTGGCGAGATAGAACTTGTTTGCTTGATCATGCGATTATGAAGGTAAACATTTTCTAAAATTAAAGAAAAGTCGTACTTTCAAGGATGATTTTCTTTAAAAAAATAGAGTAGCCCCTCAGAGATATGAGACTTGTAGACTAGGTTTATTTTAATATGATTTTAATGTATACCTATGACCTCATGAGCTCGTGACCTCACATGATGCAAATTTCTTTAGTAGGATTCCATTGTCTCCAAATGTCCACGTAATGTACGCTTCAGGAAATCTAACAAGGGATATCCATGACCTGTATACGAGGACCTTGACCCGACACCCAATTTTCTTAGTAGATTCGCATCCTCTGAGTGGGGCCTGGAAATATTTTTGTGTAAAAATGAAGTACTTTTTTTGGCCTATCTTCAAAAATTTTGACAAGAAAATCCTGAGGTCCCACCTTTGAAAAAGATGAAATCGTGTGTTGAAATGCATGCTGTTTCCGGCGTTTTTCATTTCGCGTCAATGTTGAGACTATAGAAAATTTTGAAAAAATTCAAAATAATTTTTTGTCAAAATGTTGACTAGATATATCAGAGAACTTAAGGAAACTCATAATTTTGCAAAAAAATTATTTTGAATTTTTTCAAAAAAATTTATAATGCATCTAATGGACGTATGTAACAACATTGACGCGAAATGAAAAACGCCGGAAACAGCATGCATTTCAACACACGATTTCAATTTTTTCCTCAGGATTTTCTTTTCAAAATTTTCGAAGATAGGCCAAAAAAAAGTACTTCATTTTTACACGAAAATATTTTCAGGCCCCACTCAGAGGATGCCAATCTACTAAGAAAAATTTGTGTCGGGTCAAGGTCCTGGGCTGCAGGTCATCCCTTGTAGGACATGAATTAACCTCGTTAAATTGTTTTGTCTTGAATAAACATCCTGAGACGACGTCTGGATGTTTTTAAATAGGTTAAGAAATTTTTCCAGAGCTTCCTGTATTTGGATATATTTCTTTCCGTAAGAAGAAGTAATTCAACTTGAGAAGATATTAATCATTTTCTTGATGTTGAATTGTTAATAATAAGCTGGTGATAGTGTTGGCTGCAATCCTGATCCTTTTCAACGAAAAATATGGTACGAAATCGGAGAGGAAGACAAAAATTAAATCGGATATACAGTGTATTGATTTCCTGGGTTGCGTGGGATAATTTGCTGAGAAACACAAGAGTGGGAAAACCTCGGCGAAGCGGAAAATGAAAAGATACAAAGGAGTGCAACTAATCAGAGTTATATTGTTCCGTCGTCTGTCATGGAAGAGAAATCCAATATTGACGTAATTAGGCTGACGGTCATGATAGTTCCGCAAAGTCATATAGGCATTTTTAATCAAGGAGTTGACAGATGATACAACGCAGATTCTTCACTCTTGAATCATACGCAAAATCTTACAATTAGCAAATTTAGTTCGTACAGGGTGTTCAATAAAATGATTCCCATGTTGCTAACACATTTCAACATTATTTGCGGAAACCTGAGTACAGGGTGACTCAATCATGTCTACAACGCAATATTTGAATCATTTCAGAAGAGAACTGTTAAAAACTGTATACAGAATTTCATATATTTTTTAAACCGTTTGTGTAACTGAAGAAGTACTTAAAATTGAAAGCGATATTTAGGTCCTACCTAAATATCACTACAAAATGTATATCTACCTTTTTCCCGACATTTTAGGAAAGTTATGTGTAAGTATGAAAGTGTCAAATTCCTGAATTTAATTCGGAGTGTTTAATAAAATCGTATTACCAAGGAATCATAACTACAGAAGGGCTACAAGTCAGGCTTTGAAATGAGTAATTAAACATCAGGCTTAATTGTCGCGTAAAATGTAGCCATTCTAATTATCTCTAGACATATCTATGGAAGACTCCACTCTTGTTTCTGAAAAGAAGGATTAATACGTTAGGCTGACCATAGCAATTTTCCTCTGTGGAATTACAGAATGAATAATTTAATTCCCATCAGACCTACGATCCTCGGAATCGCGGACACTAAAGTAGTCTACGGATTATCCCGTGGCGAATTACCACCATTCCTAGAATTAAGTACGGCTTACAGATTAGGATGTCTGTCGAACAACGCTTAACATAAGCTACATAGCGGTAGAGTTTACAATTTCAAATCAACTGAACATCTCCTGCAAGTACAGGGTATCCGAATAGAAACTGGACACTTGTCCGAAAAATGAACGTAGACACATTTATCCGATGAACCTCCCGGACCTCATAATCTCTATCAGGAAGGTCGGGTTGACCTAATTCTTGCGTACTCAGATTCTTCAGAAAATTATGGTAACTCTACCCATCCACAGAATTCCAACTTCCGATATGCCAAGCTTGTCGTGATTCAAGCATAATGGAAGGGGTCACCAACTCTGATGAAATCTAGACGCTAGATGCGTCATCAGAGAGACCTGGAACCTTGGACATCACGGTTCGAATCCTAACGCACTTGATCCGAGTCATCTGGTGACCCTTCCTTGACATTTGCTGACATCCTATAGGCTCAAGAGTTTTACCAATACAAAAATTATTAGGGGTCACTTTGTCGGGCAATACATATTTGCCCCATTTGATTCCATTTTTATGAACAAATTGGTTTCCTCAAAAATAATAAATAAGTCAGAGAACTAGTGCGCTCTAGTAGCGGTAAGAAAACATTACAGGTAAAATTAGTAGGAACATTTCTACCAAATGCATTGAAATTGAATTTCTTCTTTCCTTCATTTCCATTCTTTTATTTAAAGTGCCCACTTTGCAATAAACTCAAAAGGTTCGTCTGGAGGAAACACTTTCCGCAATTCCACACTCCAGAAAAGCTTGCCTATGTAATAAGCCCCATTTCTCTTCGAATTGGCCGCATTACTTTCTCCTAAGATGAGGGCGTTTAAGCCATGAAATTCATGAAAGCAATTCTTTGTTCCAATTGATGTCTATTGCATTGCATTTCGCTGCATTTCTATTACTCTATCGGGTGATTCATAAACATTTACCCAATACGGTCAAAGTAGTACTGATACGTCGGCAAAAAAAGTGAGATGTATATTCTGTGTAGAATTTAATGTGGCGCCTGTTTGTGGAATATGCGCGATCGCGCTCTCAGACTGAGGTGAAATGCTTAGTCTGAGATCCAATTTGAGCTCTGGTCATTCCGACGATGTATTCAACTTCATTATGGCTATTGTGGTTCCTGAGTTACAGATTAGTCACCCTGTAGACTAGATTATGGAGCAAATAACTATGACCCACCTTGTACTCTTTTCTCTGAAAAGAGAATGTGAATAAACCGTCCAGAGTGTAATGCACTAGTAGTTCACCCTTTGCATTGTTTGCACAAATAAATAAATGTTGGATTTTTATTGTGCCGGAAGACTTACATTGAGAAAAGTCAAGTTGAACGGAATCCCCTCTTTGTCTTTAAAAAAAATCACTCTCGTTCAAACTGGAGAGGAAAAGACTGAGAGTATCAGTAGAAAAGCAATAAAGAGTGATTACTTAAAAACGTAGCAAAGCAAGGAATAATGCGGAATTCACTTCGTGAGATCCATCCCGGGGGATAGGATTCCACTTTATCCCCCGTTGAGGAATTACATGATCAATTTCTATAATTGTTCCTATATATGATCCACTCATGTATTTGGCTCATACGCTTTACTTATTACATCGACTTTTGTTACTCGTGTACTGCGAGTTGAACGTTGAATTATTCAATGTTGACCATATTCCATAGGGCAATCCGTAATTAGCATGTGCTTCTATTACAAGAGACTTATCGACCATCCCAGTAATTGAACTCAATTCGGTTAGTACAAAATGTTTCTATTTCCGATACACACTTTGATCCGTGTCTGACCCACACTTCCCATGTTTCGTTAATGAACTTGCTGGTTTCTGAAGTCTAGAAAATTTTATCTCCGGCCATGATCAATTAAAATAATCAATATCTTGCTGTAGTGCCTCAAAAATGTACATTATAATCTTTCGACGATTGACACAATAAGTAAAAGCACTGCTAAATCGGTATCGGTAACAAAATGAGAGAATCATCAGTGAAAAAATGAACTTCAAAATTTAAGGATATTAATTGGTTTTAAAAATTGACGCTTATATTCGAAATTTCTCTCAAATAAGGGAATCGAGTCAACGTGAGCACTACATACACAGCTTTTAATTAGCGATCATGAATTAGCGAGTACCAAACATTTATTATAAAATAAATTGACGGACTGCGTTTCCTGTTGTGATTTAGTATTCAATCCAATATACAAATTTTCGCTTCGTTGTTTTTTATCCCCAGAGGTCACTGATTGAAACGCAGCTGTTTCGGAACGTAAGTGCGTCTTGTTGGATTGCTCAAGATTTCCTTTTTATTCGATTGGTCGTTGAAGTGTGGCAAAGACAAATGAAATGAGTTTCTTTGATGCGGTTCTTCTTGGAATTGGTGGAGCTAAACAAAGAACTTTTATTCGCAACACTTCATTTCACCACAAAGTATAAACTGCTGGGTGGTCCATAACTTCGTTTCGATTCAGCCGAAACAGGGTGTTCCTAAAGATACACTTTGCTCGCACCTTCACCAACCAGACGGCGCTGCATGGAGTTTTTTCTAGTAGAAACTTCCGAACTGGTTCTGACAGTTGTAAAGAAATATCCGCCAGCCATTTATTAAGGAGCAGTTATGGTAGTCAGATAATATCCAACTTGACAATTCTTTTTCATCTTATTGTATAGTCACATATAAATTAAAGTATTTTTAATTACTGCATTTAACTGAATTAAGAACTACATTACCTAAATGGATACTTTAACAGGTACCTTAAAAGGGCAATTATTATACATATTTGATGGTGTAAAACGCGAATATCTTTCTATTTTGGGATGATTCACTAATTTTGTAAATATATGTCTCACTTTTTTGGAAACCCCCTGCTTGAGGTGTGAATTTTTATGGACCACAATGTGCTTGTAGGAAGACATTTGTTCTGCTGTTAAAAGAACGGAATGTTTTTTTCTTCGACAAACATGGTTTGGAGTGAAAAATAGGAAAAGGAACGTAAACAATGTTGAGTGTCTCAAGATCAATCAGGATCTGGAAATAGTAGTCTAGTCAGTCAAGTCTTATAAACTAAGTTTTGTTTGTGTCCTTTCACTGCTCTTGTCAATTGCAATCATCTCTTCCTTTCTCTTTATTCCTGAAGGAGAGAAAAAAAAAGGTTGAATTTATCATTTGTCTCCATATTCCTGTTCCTTGGGAAGTGTCAGGTTTTTTTTTACGGAAGGGAAAGAAATAAAAAGAAGAATGTCTAAGTTTTTGTGATTCTTTTCGAAATAAAATAAAGTTTAATCCACGCGGAATTGAGTTTCGGTCTCATACTTCTCCAGCATGTCATCTAAATGGAGATATGATGGAAAGTTTTCATAGATTCTCTTTTCTTTCCTATCCTCCGGCCGCATTACTCTCCTGACGAAAACTTATGCCCCCTCTTGTCCCCCCTCATTCCAATTACCACTCCAGCATATGTCACCTTCAGTTAGAGTTAGAGGGAGATGATCACAACTCATTCCAAATAAAACCAATTCTCTCTGGAACAAAAATTACTGATCCGAAGGAACACAGGTGCACCGGTGAACTTGTGAAGTTATCGGCTATAAAATTTGCGAAATCTGCAGTATCTTAGCACTTTTCAGCACTATTTCCGATTCTACTTGAGCGGAAAATTATTTCAAAGTGGTATTTTCAATTTCAGAAGGATTATAAAAGAATATTTGAACAAACTCGGTTATTGGTCATAAAATTATCCAAATTTCGCAGGATTATCGTCTCCAGGTGCAATTGGCACCGGAATTACAGCTAAATCAAAGTAATAATTTTGTTTTCCGACAAGCCATAATTTTTTGATCGGGACACCTGAGTTAAATTTTAGCCAAGTCTGATCTGAAAGCGGTAAGGACATTCATCAGATTTATTTTGAATTTGGAGAAATGTAAATGCAAACTTTGACTCATCCATTGTGGTAGAAACCGGTGTTTCTTCACCAAGACATTTCGGACGTAGAGGCCAACCTTTGAAGAAAACTTTTGATCCTCAAGTACAATTTCGACACTATAATTTTCAAATGAATTAGAGGCCCGGGCTTGTAATTATTCCTGTAAGGTCAGAGGTCACAGATACTCACAACTTTCGTCATGCAGGTCAATGTGCGACAATCGAAGTAAGACCGGGCATAAATTTGACATTGAGCCTCTATGTCATGTACGGTATAGTGATTTATTCATTTCAATGTTTTAAATATTGGGTAAAAAATTCACTGTTGGGGCAGGAAAGTCGGAGGATGCTCAATGATGTTCGAAAGACATTGCATTGAGTGTAGTGCGGTGAGAGTACAGTAATGTATTAGTCTAAATGAGATGAATTCTGAACATTATATATTGAGGTTGAGGGCTTCTTTCTTGTAGAAATAGTGTAATGGCAAAAAATTAGGATCTTGGAGAAATTATCTGGTTGAATATGGGGCTTATCGGCCGGAAATACCAACCAA
>JAQFYE010007193.1:0-10070 GCA_034694305.1 Protaphorura glebata
CGTTTCCAAGTGCCTGGACGTTTATTGCGTTGGTACTTATATTACAGCGGATTTTACATTTAACAAGTGTCGTTTCCGAGCAAGTACTGAACGGCAAATAAGAGACTAATAATATGTTGCACCATTTAATAATTTTATCTATTTC
The DNA here is from genome assembly GCA_034694305.1 of Protaphorura glebata. Lineage (NCBI taxonomy): Eukaryota > Metazoa > Arthropoda > Collembola > Poduromorpha > Onychiuridae > Protaphorura > Protaphorura glebata. Next base: position 146 of record JAQFYE010007193.1, read on the forward strand.
GTAAATTACCTAATGAACGTCATATTCAATGTTCAAATACTAATTCAATTGTATGTGTTTCCAAGTGCCCTGACGTTTAACTCGTTTGTATTTACACTATAGCTGGCATAATATTTACCATGTGTCGTTTTCGAGAGTGTACTCGACGGGAAATCTGAGATTAATAATATGTTGCACAATATACTAATTTTGTCTAATTCATAATATGCCTAATGGCCGCCATATTCAATGTTTACATACTAATTCAATTGTATGTGTTTCCAAGTGCCCTGACGTTTAACTTTTCGTACTTATATTACAGCGGACATAATATTTACCATGTGTCGTTTCCGAGCGTGTACTCGACGGGAAATCTGAGATTAATAATATGTTGCACCATTTAATAATTTTATCTAATTCGTAAATTACCTAATGGCCGCCATATTCAATGTTTAAATACTATCAGGTAAATGTGTTCCATGAGCTTAGAAAATTAAATAATTTGGTGAAACTATTGTTACGAAAATTTCGTAAGGCAATTTCAATTGCACAATCAATATCAACTCACGTACAGTCTAACTTCACCCTCGGAGCAGATGTATAGTGGCGTCAACACGATTTTTGGGGGCTGGTGCAAAATAATATTATGGGTCCCTGAGATAGAATTATGGTTTGGGGCGTACGTCCACCGCTTGCGACGGCGGCGGCGGCAGTCCCGGCGGCGACTTTATTTTCTGTCGATGGATTCAGAACCATTAACTTAGGCAACACTGCGCGTCCAGCAAAAACAACAAATCTGTGTTTTCTTAACCTAACCTAACCTAAATTGGAACTAAATTCAAGATTAAATATGAAGTTAAAAGTTGCAAAAAGTTATGCGCCAACCAAGAATCAAACGCATGCCTAGGGTGCCGGCTCTCCAACACCCATGCCACTGAGCCGTCAGTCCACTATTAAAGTGTACGCTGTTTAACTCCCTATGACTCCTCGTGAAATGTACGCTTATATCCGTGTTGCAATTCCTCTTGCTAGGCGAGCATGGCCCCGGTTCTCAATCCATCGACAGAAAATAAAGTCGCGTCCCGGCGGAACGGCCGCCGGAGGCTAAAATTATTTTGGCAGTATGTTTACTATGTTTAACATAGGTTGCATGATGGTTTACGCCTTGAAACAGTCAATATTTTTGCTGGTTTGTTTTAAAGGATTCCGCACAAAGAGCACGGGAAATGAACCCCCGTCAGAATTGGCTCATTTTTTGATATGTTGTAGCACTTGATCTCCTGAACAATGTTTGTACAGGACCCAACATTAAAGGTCGACTCTGGTGACCTACAGGTGTCACCAAAGTTTTACCCCTTGTCCCCTCATAATCTAAAAAATGACTCATACAAATGTTGTTCCACTCAATGAGACAAGCAGCTTTTTTCCCCATCATTTTTTCAGGGGTCAACCCCCGAGGTAAGAGGTTAATCTGTACACTCGTGACCGTGATGCTGACTTTGACCTGTGACCTCAAGGATTGACTGCAGAGAAAAATGATAGAGGGAAAAGTTGTTTGGCTCACTGAGTAGAACAACTTTTGTAGGTTATGAGAAGACCGGGGGCCAAACTTCGGTGACCTCTGTAGGTCGCCAGAGTTGACCTTTCGTGTTGGGTTCTGTACAAACATTGTTCAGGAGGTCAAGGGCTACAACATATCAAAAGATGAGCCCATTCTGACCGGGAACATTTGCCGTACCCTTTGTGCGGTATCCTTTATTTCTAAGAAGCAATCCTCCCGGAGGACAGATTTTAACAGCTACTTCAGCTATATGGGGCTGGAGAAACTACACGTTGGTTAAGATTATCTTATCTAGTGCGTATTTGCAAATTTTGGCGCCCCTCATGGCTTGGAGCCCAGCACACGTGTACCATTGGATGCCATCGTCCTGACGCTACTGAGATATCTAGCAGATGCCCGGCAGATGTACATTTATGTTAAAACCTTAAGGGCGCCAATAAGATAATATTTCGGGTTTGAAGTGGATTTCAGTATTCCAAAAGTGTCCAAACGCCGTCGAGTGAAGATGCCTCTCGGCTCATGACCTTCTGTTTTAGGATACCAAATCCAAAAAAATAAATGGGACTGACGTCTTGGCTCTTGACAAGGACCTGTGCCTTGGGAATGATGGTCATTCCGTGTTTTGACCTCACATATGCACAGTGGGTGGTTTCCCGTCTGGATGTGCGCGACGAATCTACCCCATGGTGGAAAAAAACTTTGTCGGTCTCCTAGATATAATTTCGGAACTTTTCTTTCCAAAATTGGTTTCAATATGTGCTGAACGAATTATTCCGAATCAGTTGTTACCTTCGGCACGTTGATGAGAGGGATGACTCCACGACCTCATCGTCACCAGTAACGACAACCATGAATCGTTTCCCGAACTTCTGTTTTTGCTTATTTTCCAAGTGACGTCGTTAAGGTTTATACTCTACAGTGGGGGGGGTGAGAGTCCGACATGTTTGTGATTTCGACGAAATCCGACAGAGTATGTCATCATGGTATTTGAGTTGATGCCAAGGCTGAACGGATCATCCGAATTGGACGGGAGTAGGCTTAAATTGTAGCTACTGGACTAGATAGATGACAAATGTTTACAATCCGCGAGAATCTCACTCGAGTAGCTCACCATAATCATTAAAGTGGTCGACCACTTTTTTAACATTAGGTCAGGTTGGAGTCAAATTGGCCGAATTCTGGTTCGTCACAACAAAATCAAGAAAAGTCGGGTACTGATCAGAATGTTCAACCTTAGTGTTTCAGCACGCAAAGTATTGTCGATCAAATTTCATCATACTTTTTTTTAAAGAAAGTCGATAAAGCATTGGCAAATAATTTCGTAAAAAAAATTATAATGAGCATTTGCCAATGTTTTATCAAATTTGTTCAAAAAGGAATGAAAAAAATGGGAATGACTTAGCATAATGAAACACAGAGGTATACCATTCTGATCAGTCGTCGACTTTGACAACCAATTCGACCCGAAGGCTCAACTCAACTACCTCTAGACCATTACGACACCCCTGTATTCTCCAGATCTTGGAGAAACCCGGAACTTTAATTTGGTATAGTCACTGTGGACAAATCACAAAATGTGTAATTTACGGAGGTTTCCCCAGAGACAAGATTATATTGAAAAAATGTTGATTCCTGTTAATAGTATTTTTTAATGCAACCTCATTTTATTAGAGCGTATGAAGTAGTTAAAATAGTGGCCATTCGAATGATGAATAGTGCGTCATGCAGTAAGTGTAAGAAATAGTACAGTTTAGTGGCATAATGTAGTATAAATAGTGGCAAAAGAATAATATCCCATTTAATTCAATGCGATTTTAAATAATTAACAATCATGATTAATTAGGTTACTAAATTCAGAATTTCCCTCGGAATTTTAGAATATTTTTAAAATTAACGTTCAACCAATTGTTTATCATTACATTATTCCAATTTATTGGTCAAAGTATAAGCCTGCACCACATTTGAATAAAATATTTGAGCCCCATTTTTATGAAAAAAGTTATTCGGTAGAATAATCCTAACTTGGAACGTAGTGCTTCAACTTACACAAAAAGGTGTAGCTAATCTTCAAATTGATAGATTCGATATAGTTCGGATTCTGGTGGGATGATACATTAGAATCATAGAGTAAGTAACCTTAAATACATAAAGTTTACAAATTTTGAGTTACACAGAAGTTCACTCATTTGTGGTTGTCGTACTCAATGGTTGTCGTACTTCCATTTAGAGTTTGAAGAGTATTGCTTATTCAAGTCAGGATTATTTCTAAAATATTTTTGCAAATATTTGACCGAGTCCCTTGTGAATGAATTCTTTGATATTGCTTATTTTTCTATCATTTCCCTTATTTTTGTCATCCTTTTCCATTTGTTTCAGTTTTTCTTTGTCTTCTTTAATTTTGACCTTATTTTCCTCTTCCTGACTCTTCTGTTCTATCCCGTGATTTACTTTTCTGACAGACTCAAAGAATTCGGTGGTGTGATCCAAAAGAAGATCTCCGTACTTGGCCCGTAATTCCTCATCACCACACGTATTCATGGCAAAAAAATTGTCAAGTCCTTCTTTCTGCCAAATTTTATGTACAGAAAATAATTCCGAGTCTGTGATACCTTCTGGATGGGTCTCAATATAATTTTGAATTTTCTTTTCATACTCAGATGCAAAAGTTCCAAATGCCAAAGTATTTTGCACAATGGTATTTGACTCTTCACGTGTTTGTCCTTGTGGGAAATGACTGTTAGCTTGAGTACAAATCTGTGCCCATCGTTCAAAATATTTTTGAAACTGAGTCCCAGTCACACGTTTCCCACCGACTTGTTTGATGGGCAGATTCCCTGCAGATGTGAGTATTTCAATGAACTTTTTGATATGTACATTAAATTTCGGTTCAATTTGTTCTTGATTATTTTTTAAAAAACGTTGTCCAGGAGATGGGATTAAATAGACGGCAACATTTTTGTAGCACTCCAAGATTTGCTCACGTACGAATTTTTTCAACGGACTCATTTCACTCGTTTTGACAAAAGTGTCCAAACAAATATTGTGTGGAGAGGTCGGCACTGTCCAGTACATATCATGATACCCAGCCTCATAGTCATCTGACTCAAAATCACGCACAAGAAATATTAATTTTTGAAATGCTTCAATTTGATTCAACTTTGACCCTTCGTCTGAGGCCAAGTGAGCATAGCCAGAGAAGAATTGAAGTCTCTCAAGTACAGACTCATCAATGTTTTTGGCCAGATTAAAAATGGAGACAGAGGAGCAGAGAGTACTCAAGGAAAATACAATCGCATTCTCATGATCCGTCGTCTTCTCATCGAAGAGTCCTTGAGTGTCCATGAGTAGAATGGCCACTTCTTCCTCTTCTCCTTGCTCTTCGTCATCTTCTATCTTTTGTGTAACGAAGTAAGGTTCTGACCAGAGATAAATTCCAATCGTTGTCCGCTCCAATTCCTTCTCACTTTGCTGCCACACAAATTTTGTTCCTTTTGGATCATGCTCAAACCAATTATGGACATGGTGTGTCTTCGCTTCCCAGAAACGTAGTAAAAAATTCAGAGCGAAGGATTTGCCAGTGTTGGTCGGTCCATTGATGGAATATAGGACGAAGGGACGGTCACCCACTTTACTCAACACGGATGCGAAATTCGGTGAATTCACTTTGAATTTATCATCACAAATCTCAAGAATTTGGAGGGCACGAGGACCAGACATTTTAGATTTCTCGGTGGTTTGACTTATTGCAAAAATTACTCACTGTGGGACACGATGTGTTTCGTGGACGTGGAAGCATACGCTTTATTGACTATAATGTGTGGGTATTATGTAATAAATGGAAATATTAATGACTCGTGAACTCGTGAAAATAGTGAGTTGAGTTTTGGTAATGTGTTGGATGAAAGAAGTTGACGTGTGTTGTAGTCCTGCAGTTGAACTGATAAAGATGGGTAAAAATAGACATGCATGCAGTAAAAGTGAACCCACTGTGTACTATGTATTACATCGGAACTTCCCGACCTGCACAAATGGTGCTCAATATAAATTTCTAGGGTGGAGGTCTGGACTGAAGATAGTACTTATTATATTCAGAGACGGAGTATAGCTAATTTTTTAAGGGTGTAGTATCTCTACACCTGAAATTCGTTATCTTGCTAGTTCACCCAAATTTAATGATAAGCTTGTCTTTTCTGTTCATCAGAATTGAGAATAGACTGAGTAATGAACAATCAGCTGTCACTACATATTTGATTTCAATTGAATCTATGGGATAAACTCAGAATAATTTTTTTAGTTTTTTTCGGATTTTTATCTCAAGTAACATTCTGTACGAAATATTCGATATCTACGTAATATTTTTGTGTCTATCGCTCTGGTGTTCTCTTTAACTCTAGTTCAGGTCAATTACATTGGTAATTGTAATTTCAATTACAAAATACAATTATAATTACGTAATTGAAATTGTAATTGATTATATCCAAAACTTTGCACATAGTTTAATTAATTACATCCAACATTTTGCACATATTTTGTAATCGTAATTAAGTACTGGAAAGGTGTTTGTAATTGTAATTGTAATTTGTAATTATAATTACATTTTTTTAAATTACAATTGTTGACTAGTCAAGATTGAACGAAGTTTTGGATAGTGAAAGCAAAGATGTGATTTTGGTGCTGATAAACGCGAACAAAGTTTATACGAAATTGTAATTTGTATTGTAATTGTAATTGTATTTGAAAATCCAATTCCAATTACGCAATTGTAATTCCAATTAATTACTTTTGCAATTTCGCATGTAATTTGCAATTTGAAATTAATTACTTTAAAATGTATAATGTATTTGTAATTGTAATTCAATTATTTTAAAAAGTGAGGGTGTATTTTGTAATTTGTAATTAATTACATTTTCAAAGTAATTGACCCAAACCTTCTCTAGTTAAATCATTAATTAATATTATATGAAGTTAATTAATTTAGTTACGAGTCGGAATTGATGACACTCACTGATAAATCAATGTGATATCCTGATATTGTATTGTGTGAGCTATAGAATTGATGACTTAAATAAATATGAAACCAACCAACCAACCAATGAACTGTAGAGTGCGGAAAGAATTAGTGGTTTTGGCCTTAACGTGTTGGGAAGCTCCCTCGTCGTCATCAATTCCAGATACGGGAGTCACGAGTCTGGAGTCTGAACAATACATACACTACACGTGCATCCTCACTCTAGTCATGAATAGGCGCAAGGGCAGAAAATTACAGGATTTGTACAGTGTAGTCAACTTCTGTCTATCGATCGCTTTATCCTAAGAACAGAAACTATCGTCGTTGGTCCCCGAAAGCATTTTGTTGAACAAATCAAAACTGATGCATAGAGTAAAATGGGAGTCGGCCGCTACGTGCCCAACATTATGTATGTTATATCTTATTGTCTCCGTGAAACTGATGGAACCGAAAAATGCACTTTTTAATTTCATCAAAGATATTTTTAGTTTTGTGAGTCCAAAGGGCATTGAATTATGTTACTACAAAGTCTCATTGTATAAAATATTCCAGAGAAACTCAAATTCCGCACCAATTTGGCCTGGACTCGCCTAACAACTAAATTTCGACAACCTTTTTTGAACTGGTTGCATTGTGCAGGGTGCGGCAAAAAAAAACAGTTAATTCGAAATAAAATCTTTCATATTTTGAGTTTCAAAATTCCAAAATAGCCATTTTGGTCGGAGAGCGATTATGCAAGCTTTGATGTATCGCTCTCTCGTGTACGTTGCGCAGTGTGCGCACGCTAACAAAAAACATTGACGAGACTGGAGTTCTTGATAACATGTTGAACGAATTCTTCAATGATAGAATTTGAGCAATGCAACCACTTGCTAAAATTTGGAAAAATAATTAAAAAATTGAGAAATTAGAAAAATCCAGATGTCCACACGTGCAGAGCACCTGCCGCGTCTCCAATTACCTGCGAGGTCGCTGGGAGACCAGGAAGCGCGGCAAAGCCGCGCGTTAAATATGTAAATAATTTTCTAGAAATGTTTTCTTTCTTCAGACAAACAAATAAACAAACATGCCATTTTGAAAGTACTAATAATCGCTCCTACTACTACGGGTACCCCCCCCCCTCCCCCCGCTGGCGGGGTCGGGTTTTCTCGTTAAAAATAGATTTCAACATTTTTTAATTAAACATATAGTACGTAACCCGAGCTGCATTTTTATATATCGTACCTAGTAAACTTACGCGATATATTCACTACAAATGTAAGTGACTTGTGTCAAATTTGATTGATAAGTGAAGAAGTGAACAAATTGTGTTGTCTCATTGTATATTGCAGAAACTACCACCTGTTTCCTGCTTACCTTGTCCTTGTACACACGTAATACTAATTTCCAGAAATAAGTTGTCGTCAACTAGTCTGCCTATGCAATGGATTCACTACCACATAGGTGCGTTGTGTCAAATTTGATTGATTACCTGATAAACAGAATTGTATAATTCGTATTCTTGTCCACCGCATATACTACTATCTATCTGCTGCTTATCATGTCCTTATACAGTAATACTAATTTCTAGAAAGTGTCGTTAAACATTTGGTTTTTCCAATAATTAAATTCACAATTAATCCTTGTTTGCCCTTGCACTTATGAAATGATCTGGTTGAAAATCAGCGCAGCCAAAAGCAATGACATAAAATTCAACAAACATTCATATGTCAATTTGGAGCTGGACATCTTCAGGATTGTTAAACCTTGTCAATCACCTAATCAAAGTGTCATAACTCAACTATATATACTGATCGGCTTCTACATAACCGCGTCAGTTGCAGTTGCTTAAATTTATACAAGATATTTGTGCTTTTTGCTAATTCAAATTCAATAATGGGGAAAACAAAAGAATTCACTACCGTTGTGCCATTACTTGCTGGTATTCTGGTAATATTTGGAGTCTGCCTTGTAAGTCCAACTCCAAGTCAGATGTATTTTTACAGTGACTCGACACAAGAGAATTCTAAATTCTACATTTACTCTCAAGTGAACGAACCGGACACAACAACACACACAAATTTGAATACGACCAATGGCGCCTACCATCATTTTTGTTCCACTGGGGTGTAAGTTGTTCGACAGTACATAATATCGATTACGGATATAAAGGGTGGCTCTTGAACTTTTGCTCCCATCTTGCAACTGAGCGTAAGGTGGAATGCTATAGTCCTGTGGAGGGTCAAACTGATCTATTTAACCGTAATACACGATGTGCGTATCCACGCCGACTAGCGCTTTTTGTTAGAACCGTCGTAGAAATAAAAATCGGCTTAATAATTGAATGGCTTATCTACTGACTTCAAAATATTTTTTCTGAGATCAATTAGCGCATTCAAACTCTCCAACACCCTTTACATATTTTGATACTCCAACCACGTAAATTTTGACATAAATGCTCGTCAACAACGCCCCAAGCTGACGTCAGTTCTTAGAGCGGAATTTGCGCCTCGGACCCTCGATAAGATTCTATGCTAATTATGTTATTACATAATTTCCAGGTGGGTAGGATTCTTCGCACCCAACTACAATGGCTCCTATGCTGGAATATTTGGTAGTAGCCATACATCCGAATTGATCTGTCACCAAGGATACAGCTACAAATCCCTTCGGCAGACTGGTGTGCCCGAGGACATATCTATCCCTGCATTAAGTTTGTACGCATATACATCATTTAGTGGTGATGAAAGACTTGTAGTTGGAGATACTCCCAATTTTTCTTTATCTTACACGTCAATTGTTCGAGCTGGAAATGAATCATGGACATTGTACACTGGAAGTAATTACTCCGGAGCTTCTCAGTGTTTTGGTTTGAATTTTACCCATAACATTGGCTTCCCACTCGGTTCTGTTAGGAAGGGTTGTTAATAAACCACAATGATTTGAATTATGAAGTAGTCCGTCATTTGATTCGATACATTATTTTATATAGAATCAGTTAGAACAAAAGAAGTAACCTTAAATTCGGAAAATGTAAAGTTCAAAGTTAATGAACATCTGGATATGACCGTAATGAATTGTTAAATGTGAAAATATAATAAAATATGAAATGTAATAAATTGTAATTAGAACACCCGGAATTCAATTTTCATTTACTTTTAAGTATTTCACGTTAGGTTCTCTAAACATTTATAAAAAGACGACCAGTAATTCTAATTATGTGCATTCTTTCCACTCAGGTCAGCAAACAATCATGGAATTACGAATCCATTCCATTTCTCCCGACGCAACAGGAAATTTTGAGATATATATGTTAATTAGTGTTAAGGACTATCTAGTCAACAAACTAGCAGGGAGATTTACGTGTATTTTTTAAGGTCCACCATTCCCATTCGATT
>JAQFYE010007194.1:0-10070 GCA_034694305.1 Protaphorura glebata
CGACAGACCCACTAAATGCACTTTACTGTCCTGGACCAGGTGGTCCTCCATTAGTTTGGACAAATTATATGCTCCAGCGATCCGTCATTAAGTGCATTTCAAATGTACTCAAAGATGGAGAGACCTTAGAAGATTTCACAGAGGAGGAATTCAAGGAACTTGTCAAATCAAGGCCCAAGGTAATTAATTAAAATAAACAAAAATTGGGAAAAATAAAAATTTAAATTTTTTTTTTGAAATTTTTTTTGAAATTTTTTTTTCAGTTTTTTTTAAATTTTTTTAAAATTTTTTTTTACATATTTTTTCAATTTTTTTTTAATTTCAGGTGGGAGGCGAAAAAACAATGCTCGGGGAGAAAATGCTGAATATCAAATTGGTCGACCCGAATAGAAGTATTGTGAAGGCTTTGACAAATGAAATTGGATTAAAAGTTGATTTCGTCCGACTTCCACCTAAGGATGCAAATAATTACGTCCGACTTGAGATTAAAAATGCAAATATAGTACCAAAAAATGAAATCCTTTGTTGGGTTCCGATTAGGATGGAGAACGAAATCCCGGAAAATTCTAAAGATTACAAGGAAGTATTAGGGTGTGGCTACATTACCTTAGGTAATTATACAGAAGATATGATGACGTCACTCACTTTGGAGGATTTGAGGTCAGAAGCTCTCACATGGCTAGGAAGGCTTGCCCGTCATGCTCGAAAGAAACTCGTCTTCTATAAACTTGACAGTCGAAATGATGATATTGAGGATATACTTGGTGGAGACTACAGAGCTTATGACGCACGCGCTCACACAGAATTTTAATTGTTTACTGTTTTAATTCCAAGGAAATAAAAGCTTGTAAAGAATGTGTTTGTTTTTTTAATTTGTCGACATTTCTTGGCATCAACTTCCAATTTGTTTCAAACTCATAGTCAAAGTTACACTACTCAAATTTCTGGTTTCCAAAAATTCCAGGCAAACACTGACGTTGACTTGGTCAACAACTTTTGTGAAGATTCTACTCCGAAAAGTTAAACCGTTGGGCAACAATTAAATGGTAATTAAACAATTAAACGTAAATGGGCCAAATGGACTTTGTGACGTCATAGCAGTCTGTGACGAATTCATGACGTCACGATGTGTATTTGGTCGGCGTACCTGTAGCGTCTAAACGGTTAGATTTGTTAAGGTAAAACCTTCACAAAAGTTGTTTAGGAGGTTAAATGCGTATAACATATTAAAAAAGTGGCAAAATCTTTTTTCCGGTTGTACATTAAAGTTAATTCGTTTCATTATGTTGGTTCTTCTTCTCTTCTGCGCAAATACTGATGATTATGAAAGACCCCGTAGAATATTCCCTTCCCCTAAATCCTGCGCCCAATTCCAATCGACTGGACGTCACACCAATTTCAAACTTCAAAATGTGGAAGAAAAGAAATGAGGCACGGCACAATTTTAATACAAAAATTATTTGAGTCATATTTTCTTGATTTTTTATCAGCCAACTAACTTTTTTACGAATTCTTTTTAATTAAATACAAGAATTTTAATTTAACATTACACGAATTAGTGACAAACACCATGGGGGACCGGCCCAACAAGACCACAGGGTAAAATTAAATATATTTATAAATAACTATTTTCAAAATATGATATTTATGATTTAGATGAAATTGATGAGTATATAATCAATAATAATTAAACATCCGTTGTACCTAAATAATATATGTTGGCGCCGATTTTTTTGCATTAGATTTAGATTTCTAAACACAGTGATGGCTGGTTTCGCTAAATTTTTAAAAAATGACCAAAAAGTGACCGGTTAATTTTGCAATTAATTATACTCCGATTCTAATTACTGTCTACTGCCAGGAATTTAAAATTGTTCAAGTTGCCGAATGTCAAAATCAAAAACGAGAAGGAAAATATTCAAAGTACTAAATAAAAAAAATTGGGTTATATTTTTTTTACTTTTTGTCTATCCTGAGTTGGGATACCAGAAATTAGTCATCACACACGCATTTCGAGTCAAATGAAGGCTTATCGTCTATTTCTACGAGGAAGAAAGTCTACAACCCTGATTTCCAGATGAAAATTTTAATTAATGCTGAGTTTTGGAATTCGGACAAGACTTTGTCAATTTATTTGTCCGATACAACTGTCAAATGTATTTCTGGCGATGTGTCAAAATTTTGCGGACCACGTTCATAATTTTGTATTGTATTTCTGGCTCTCATGATTATTTATTATATGAAACTAATAATTTATTTCATTTTAATCAATTTTCCAGGACATTCATGGTCAAAATGCCACAAATTCGAGATATGTCTGTCAATATTGTCAAATTGGACTTGGATTATTTACAACGTAATGGGTTCGGACAGGAAATAAAGACGGAGTCGATCACAGAGTCAAGGTATAGTCTATCAAGTCTAAGCTCATAATTGTTTGATCATATTTTATTGCAGTTACAAGAAATTATGTTATGGTCACATTGAAATTATTGGTAAATTCTAAGAATTAATTCTATCAACTTAGATTACACACTACAGAGGGTGATCGAGTTTTATAAAGGACAGCGAAATTTAATCATAGCTCAAAGAGTTGTGGTGCCAAAAATACGGAAGTAGGTATACAATTGTTCATGCTACGATTACGAATAGACCAGATTTTTTCCGAATTTTATAATTCAAGAGTGGAAGTGAAAAAATTTTTGAAGAAAAAAAATTAGGTCTTGAGATCAGTTTTGGGGGAAAAGTTCCATGTGATATTCCATGCTAAAATCTTTGACAAAAATGTCATTGTTTTTTTTAAAATCGAATTTTGAGAGGTGCTCGAGCTGATGAATTTTTTTGGGGATTTGAGGCAAATATCTTTCAGAAAAAAGAGTTTTGGTCAAATCGGAGACGGACACCCTAAGTACTTTCCTCGTGAGTCCCACTACCCACTGTACCAACGACTATTTTGACGGTTCGGCGTCACAAAATAAATTCCTAGAATTATCAATAATTCCAATGTGACCATCATACTTTTTGTTGTAACTGCGCTAAAATCTGACAAAAATATTGCTGGAATTTTTCTTAGTAATATCCGAAAACCTAAAACATAATTTTTTTAACATATTATCAGCAAAAATATTTAATTTCAAATTTTAATTTCAGTACGGATGACCCTAAAACCCAGAAAAATCCTTTGCAGTGCCCATCGTGCCAGAAAACATTTTTTCACGCTGGTAATTTGAAGAAACATGTTCACCACGTTCATAAAAGAAACAAACGTGCTCCTGAAAACAGAGAAAAACGAGAACGACTTCCATGCCCGTATTGCGACAAATCCTTCGCAACTGGAAGTTTAGAACGACACATTCGAATCCACACCGGCGACAAACCTTACAGATGCGAAAAATGTGACAAGAGTTATGTGGACAGAACTTCACTCAAATTCCATGAAACAACTCCAGGTCATTTGAACGGAGACAAAGATGCTGGACGAAAATGGAGTTATTCTTGTGAATTTTGTAGCAAAATATTTAGCGGACAAGACAAGCTCCAAAGACACGTGGACTCCATTCATCAGGATCGTCGTAAAATCACCAGAGTCAACAATGAGGGCGACAGTGAAGATGAGGAAGTCGAAAATTCGAACCAAATTAAATATTACAAGACATGCACATCACTGGAAAAGTTACCGTGCCCAATTTGTCGAAAAGTTATTTGGAAATTCAACCTAAACTCCCATATGCGGACGCATACGGGTGAGAAACCTTACGAGTGTGACTATTGCGATAAAAAATTTAATAATCGGAGCAATTTTAATCGACATCTGCATCGAATTCATGGAAAAACAAGGGAAGAAAGGCCGCCGGTTCCCAGAGTTTCACGTAAAGGTATCAGAAACCGCCCGAAATTGGGCAGAACAGAAAAACCCACAAAGTCGCCTCGAAAAACTACGAATTCGGCCTCAAAATCGAAGTCGCCTCGAAAAACCACGAAATCGGCCTCAAAATCAAAGTTACATGTGAAGAAAAGTTCCGGACCGACCCGAACATCAACGAAAGCACCAAAATCGAAGTCGAGTCCGAGTCAACCCGAACGTTCCCGATATTATTCGTGTAAAGTGTGTAAGAAACGATTCCGAACCCCGAGGGCACTGATCTCCCATGGAAGAGCTCATGCGACCCAATATCCTTGTGAATATTGCAAAAAGAAATTTTTTGGACGTACAAAATTGATTGAACACATGTTTCTTCATCAAACTGAAACCTATGGTTTGCCAATTAAAGCAGAGGGTGTGGAAGATGTGGTTGTCATGGGATTCAAGAGTGAGGTCATTGAAAATGGGGCAGGCTCCGATGATTTTGCGGATGCCGTCCCTAATATTCCGGACCCGGAGCCGGAAACCAGTCCTATGAGTATGAATTCTAAGTCTAATCGACCGGAAATATTTCCGAAAAAGGAAATGTCTGAAAATGTGACTGATATCGCGTCCGAATGTCCGGCAAGTTCTAATTATATAATTAAAAACATTATTTTGGATGACGAGGATGTGGTGGATCTGAACATGATTGTCCATGGTGATAAAAACCTTGCAGACCCTTTAAGTTAAGTATCCAACAAGGTTCGGAAAAATCATGATTTTTATACATAAATCGAAAAATCGGATTTTTTGATGTCCCGTGATCCCGGATATTTGATGGCACACAAAAATCCATTAAAAATCCTGATATATATCCGATTTTTCTGAAATGTACCCCATTTTTGGGTATATATCACGATTTTTATGACTCGGTCTAAGGTTGATATATATCAACTTGATATACAGGGTGTCCCAGAGAAAGCGCACCATCCTTTGATCATATTTTGGCATAGTTACAAGAATTTATGTTACGGACAGGTTTGAATTATTGATTAAATTACACGAATTTATTTTATCAACGCAGATCATATAAATTAAAATCATTGGGACACTGGAACTCATCCATAAAACTCATTTCCGGTTAAAGTTTATAAAATAAGTGTGTGGTTTACGTTGATAAAATAAATTCTTTGAATTTATCAATAATTCCAACCTGACCGTAACATAAATTCTTGTGTGACTACACCAACATATAATCAAACAATGGTGCGCTTTCCCTGGGACACTCTGTACACCCGGAACCTTGGTATCGAGAGAGTACCATACCATGAAATGAACCTTAAAATGAAAGAAAGTTTTGACACACCCTGTTTTAATAGAATTTTTTCAAGTCCTCCAGTTTTGTTAATTATATTTTATCAATGGAGACTTAAGCTTTTAAACTAAACTGAAATATTTTAAACTAATCTGAAAAGTGCTTGTCTTGTTTTGTCTGACAATTTTTGTTTATTTGTTTACCTTAATTATTTTAATTATAGTGACGAGCATGCAGTCAAATTAACTCAATGTCAATTAATGTTAAAATTCCATAATACAAAATCAAACACTGCTGTCCGATTATTGACAACAGCGGAAAAGTGAAATTCTTGGTAATAAATAAAATGAAAATTATTGACGAGCACGGCGTCTCCTCAACCTTTCAGAACGCCTGGGCCCAGCGTAATCATTTCCATCCTTCGCTGGCGGCCACGGTCTCAGACAATTTCCTGCTATGGATGTCCCCGCCCCATAAAGCCTGTCCGCTATCCCTGAAAGATAATTATTAATGTCGTTGTTGGGTAAATCATAATAAAGATAAACGCCGTATCCATCTGTGACCGTTCGAGTGGCCAAATTTTGGGCCGTGGCCGCACTCGTTCGTTGAACATCGACAGCTGCCGGGCCCAATTGACTCCGGTCCAGTCCCGGGACATTTGGTGGCGAATATGACCCATAGATTGCATTCCAGCTATAATCCACGAAATCCCCAGCTACCATTCCATCATAGCTAAGTCTTGAAGCAGCAGGGCCGTAAAAATAAAAGGAAATGATTTTTTCTGGTGGCATCAAATTTCGAAGTTCACGGAGCAAGAAAATGAAGGAGAATGCGTTTGGTTGTCCAGTCCCATTATTCCCATATCCTGCATATTCATCATCAAAATCAATTCCATCCAATCCGTATTGGGCTACAACTCCGGCCAATTGTTGAGCAAAATCTCGAGCTGCTGCGACGTCTGGGAAATTGCATACTCCTGCTCCCTGGTGGTTTCCTAGGATGGAAAGCAGGACTTTGATTCCTCGTGCTTGCAAGGGGCGAACGTATGTTTCAGGTTGTTGGACCACAGGGGTCGTCCTCTCATTCAAATGTAGCACTGCCCTGAAAAGTTAAATTGAAAGTCACTGCTAATAACACTAATAATTATTACAATTATAACGCTTAAATTTTTTTTAATAAAGTTTTAATGAAGTTTTACTCTTAAACAATTTTTTTCTCAAAATCTCGAACTTTAATTCCAATTTTAAATATTTCCAGTCAATATTTTGAAAAAAAAAATATTTCGATTTTTTTAAAGTTGTAATGCAATTGATCGTCGGCACCTCTCAACATTGAAACGAATTGCAAAATGGAAAAGTTGGCATGCATTTTAACACGATTTTTCTTATTTCAAAGAAGGGACTTCAGGAACGTTTTTGACAGAATTTTCGAAGATAAACGAAAAAAATGGTAATTCATTTGTGCAGACGACTTTTAACATTTTAATGCTAGGGCACGACGATTGGTCTAGAACAGTGTGTTGTGAGTATAGGTTGGAGCGTCACCTCGGGTGGTTCCCCTGTATGTATCGCGCGAACACTCGGCTGTACAAGGATTTTGGAAGTGTGTTGAACAAAAATAGAACCCTACTCCTGAAGGGTTACGCCGAGCCTTACCTTCTCTGGACTGTGTCGAAGTTAATATTTCCAGCAAATATAATGGCAATGTCAAAAAGTGCTGGTTGTCCGGCAGAGGTCAAGGAGTAGCATCCAGCATTTAAAAAATTTGTGTTATTCACTTCAACGTACATCACGCCGAGTGGGCTGTTCCTAGGTTGGCGTCGACGCTGACCAGCACGAGCTTCCGCCATTTTGCTCGGATTCCTTTCAAAAAAATTTAGTCAAAATATCAAAAGAATTTATTTGCTGTCGAAATTATTTTTTGAAAAAGAACATTATACTTACGCGATAAATTTGACACCAAAAACCTACACTTGCTAAACAAAAGTTCAATTATTTTAAACACTTTGACAATTATGTGGAGTCAAAATTGTAAACTGGCAATGCAGTACACTCTTGTTGTATTTATACGGAACAAGTTATGCGTAAATTATAATATCCAGACAGCTTATCTTGATTACACAATTAATTAACCTACTTCATACAACGTACAAGTACGATGAACCCAAATTATGAGTAGAGTAATTACCAAAGTTTATCGCCAATTTTATCAGTTCGCGTAATGCTAATGAGGTGAAATTTTATATTGCGTCTTCACTTGACCTCTCCTTGTTTTTATTCCAGAACCACATTAGCACTACTACGTTTTTACAAACTTTTTAAGTCGAATGCTAATTTATTAACCTAGTTTTAAAATGGAAATACAAATAGAATGAAATCCACACAGAGTTTGGGTGTTTGTTTATTTATTTGCTTGCTAATTGTCTCGCCTGCCATCAAACATACATTCATATACCCTTGGTTCTTGTAATTATCAACAAAAAGCATTCGATGGATTTTACTTTGAATTTGGATTAACCCGGTGCAACAACGTTCATCAAAATTTCATCTACAGGGTGTCCAAGAGAAAGCGCATAATTGCTTGATCATATTTTAGCGTAGTTTCAAGAAATTATATCACGCTCAGGTTGGAATTAGTGATAAATTCTGAGAACTTATTTTATGAATGTAGGCAACACACAAATCCAAATGATTTTGATTTTAATGGCTTACGTTGATAAAACATGTTCTTAGACTATATCAATAATTCCAACCTCGACCTGACCGTAAATTTCATATGTAACTACACCAAAACATGACCAAACAATTGTGCGCTTTTTCTGGGACACCCTGTAATATGCTGGTTGAGGTTATTCTAAATCAAACCGTCAAGATAATGTAGCATAATTATATTTTGTAATTGAACGCCTGACTCGGAATAAATTAAATTGAATTGGACTTTGGTTTTCGGCTTAATATTTTTGTGCAGATCCTTGGATTACAAACGAATTCTAAAATATGCATATGTTAAATATCAAAGGACTTCACAATTAAAGGTCCTTGAATAAAATATAAAAAACGCAGTCAAATGATTTCCAAATGTCATTCGCATTTTATTTACAGCATCAATATTTTCTTAGTAAATTTGTCCAAACACTAATTGCACCAATTTAACTGAGAGTCCCGTACGATAAATATCTAAATGAGTGCTCAGGAAGCCATTTACTTACATAATCGAGATGCATGCGAAAGGCGACCGCAAGGCCAATGTCAATGTCAAGGTATTACGTATGTCTATGTATTAAAAATTAAGTGATTGATTAAACTTGAACATCGTTCATTGTGTAAGGAATCACACAGATGTTTGATGACTTGCAGTTAGCATGTGTATTTTTTTCTTAAATAGCTTTAATTTGTTGTGTAATTCATTTGGACTCTTATGGTGCAATATTTTATTAAGTTTAATCATTCATTTTACACATATTTAGGTTCGCGGATTAGACTAGAAAACCACAGTCGCATTCGTACAGTACGTTCGTTCCTAGTAACATCCTCAGATTTTTACAAAATGGTTCACGGAAATCATGTACAAAATGGGAGACCAGAGGAATCGCAATTTCAAATTGTGGATCCATCATTATATTTAAAAGTTTTAAGCATTCTGAAGAAAAGGCTTCCAATTTCAATTCAGGTATATTATATCAATCTTAGTCATTGGATTTCATTATTTTGCATTTTTAGCTCATTGAACGATTCAATTGCAACATTTAGAATTTTCTACCCAATGTGCGTTGGTTTGACGGAATCACTAATTTTATTCATAATTATTTTTATTTAGTTATACAATACCGTCGCAATGCATCATTCCCTGCACAATACAGAAGTCCGGTCCTTTGATTTCTTCACTTATCGTGGAATTATGGATGACACAGCATTTATCGTAGGACAGGAAAGTATGAAAGTTAAGGTAAATATATATATCCCACAAATTTAAAAAAAATCTGTCATAAATTCTGGCAAATTTCAATTAATGTATACTTTTAATTTATTTGTAGGAAGAAGACGAAGGAGTGTTGGTTGTATTACCTTCCGTCCCGAATCCCGAATTCATAACAGTGGAAATTGCGAACGATTTCGTTCAAAGTTTCTGCAGAGAACGTCGTCAATTTACAAATCTGTCGTACGCCTTGGACAGATTTTGCAGTCCATTGATTATGCAGGCACTTTTGAACAGACAATTCTGTGTGACCGCCAAAGCGTCCAAATTGTATTTCTGGCCGGAAGGAACTCAAATTGAAAATATCGTCGCGGATACAAATATTATTGTGAAACCCCTTGACCCGAAGGATGGGAAGATTGTTGCAGAATATCACAATTTTGGGTCTTGGCACAAGGAAGAATATTACGCGAGGAAATGCATTGAGAATAATCCAACTTGTGGGGTATATTCCAAGGAAACAGGGGAACTAATGTCCTGGGCAGTTGTCTACAATTTTGGATCCATTGGAATGCTCTACACCCCGGAGAAATTCCGAGGACTCGGGTATGGGAAATTGGTCATGAGGGATTTGATTAAACAAATGTTGGAGAGGGGACTAATTCCGGCGACAACGGCTGAGCCAAGAAATCATATTTCAGATGGTGTCATGAAAAAATTAGGATTCGTTGAAACGAATGAACAAGATTATGTATTCACACATTAAACAAATATTAAATGAAATAAAATGTGGGAATTTGGTAGTCTAGTAAATTAGTTTAGTCTGGTAACAGTGATAACGGACTTGCACGACTGAGATAGTTCACTATTAAAATTATGTTAAAACTTATTTTAAATTGTTATGCTTAGACTGCTTAGTTTATGTCTCGGGCATACCAAAATGGAACCTTCTGTTTGATCTTCAATTTAAGCAAGCAATTTTTGGATATGTCACAG
>JAQFYE010007195.1:0-10070 GCA_034694305.1 Protaphorura glebata
CGTTCTATTGCTGAAGAACGGTCGTTATGGTGTGAGGACTGTGGCAGCAGTGAGGAGCGCGGGACGGACAGACGGACAAGGTGATCACATAAGCCCGCAAACGGGCTAAAATGTCTAAACATTTGCGCGATAAATCTTTGAGTACGGAATAATTATTAAGACAGTTTTTTCATACTCTAAGGGTAACTGTAAAGTCTACTTATAATTCACACACTTCTATTTTCATTAACAGGATGGATTGGAATTCTTGCAAGAGAATTTTGGGACAGACCGAAGCAAAATCGGAAAATTCGTTGAAGAATTGTGCATGTGGGCAGTTTGGAATTCTAATTCGAACATAAGCGTAAGCTGTGGACGATTCATTAAATCTATCATAAGGGTCCAGCTTTTAGCTTCCAAACAATTTCAACCAATGCTGGCAAGTGTCGTTCGAGGAGTCGCACTCATGGATAATAAATCAAGTGCATGGGCAGATCTGGGTCAGATTATGCGTAAGTTCTTCTACTTTAAAATACGAAGATGTAAGTGAAGTGATAATAATTTCTTTGGTTTGTGACCCACAGATGAATTGTACCATCCGTGATTCGAAACTTGTGCTCACGTTCATCACAAAATATTTTCAAGAAACATACAAAAATTCATCACTCTCGCTTGGAAGCCTGAACAAAAAAAAACTCTCCTAATTTTTTTAATTCGTTCAATTCTTTTTTGGATGGAATAATCTGATCCGACCGAATAGAACGAAATCCCTCTAAAAATATAAACATTATCCTATTTGTGACCCCGGTGTCCCCGCACAAAAAAAAATATATGCTGAAAAATTCACTAAACCAAAAAAAAAATCAAAAACAGCTCCAAAACATTCGTACAAAATTCCATAGATAAAATGACGGTAATAAAGATTTTATTTAAACACATGTTGTTTATAAGTTTCTACTTATGATCTATTCATTCAAAATGATTTTTTTTTGAAGCACACAATTAAGTATCAGGCGAGAATAGTCAATTGAAAGAATTCACTTTTCAGGTGTGAAATGACAAGAATAATCTGTTTTCTGTTAACTTCCAATATTCTATTAACGAACTCGGCGAGTCCACTATTCCTGTGTTTGACACAGATAACATTCAAATTGTATTAAATGTCGAAATAAACATTCCAAGAGTTTTGAATTGCGATTGCATTTGCATTACTGAAAGTGATCAGTGAATTAATCAGCTGGTTTTAATTTTAATTAACTGGGAACGAGGAGATTTGCCGAATAATATTCCTGCATGACTTTTTAATGCAATAGGTACAAATATCAAGGGGACCCGTGGACCCAATCTTGTGTTACGATGTGCATCAGATTGGAAGAAAATAAGCATCCCGAACAAGAAGCCTTCACAATTCATAATGTAATAGTTTTACGTGGTTTTCAGTTATCAGAATGAATGGATCGACTGTCGCAACACACGGCAGGAAGGACAGATGGACTTTATTTACTTCATTCGAAAAATATTCTGGCTTTAAGATATTGAAAATGCACATCCTGTTATTTTTTCGAGACTACCCATCGGATTTGGTGGTTTTTATATTGTAACTGGGCATTTTGCCCAAGGTTTGTTTTGAATACTCGGAAGCAATACAAGCAAGCAGCTCTCATGTTTCGACTTCCTTCGCCTGATGCGTATTTCGAGTTTAACGGACTGAAATGATTTCCATAAAAAAGTCTTATCTGCCCTAAGAAATTATGCCTTTGACTTTGACCGCTTATTCTATACAATAAAATGAAAATAACTCGGCAAATGATGTAGACGTAGGGCTTTCTGGATTAGCGCAATAAAAGTATTCCTATTGTTCTTTTTACGATATCCAAACTGAGATTCTTAAGCAAGGTATTGAGATGGGACACTTCAAAAGATCATGGTGGCGTTTAAGGATACTACTGCGCTTTCGATAGATGTAAAGTACCCTCTTCTATATTGGATCTTTGGGTGGAATTTCGTTTATTATCAATTTTGTCTTTAAATTCAGAAATATTATTTGCATATCATTTTATGTTGATGATCTTTATCCTGGATTTCGTGCTTAATTGTAAATTGTTCAATCTGTAGCTTAATACGATACGGGGTCGTGCTCATTATTAATGATAAGCGTGCATAAATCTCTTAAATCTTCATTTCCGCAAATGTCAATATAACATTGAGGCAGAGATTGTGGTAAATTAAAACTTGTGTTCTACCATTCTACCATTCAACCATTCGTAGTCATTAATGACATGCTGGTGTCGAACTTTAGTAAAAAGGCCTTTACTTTTAGACTATTTTCTTATGATGCCTCATCATAACACATTTGGTACCTGGTGGTTCAAGATAACATCGACTTGGGACTCTGGACGAAAGACGCACTATAGTTACCACACTACACAATAGATATAACTAAAATACCATCTCCAGACCTGATAGACCAATACCTGATAGATCAGATCAAAAGCTATATAAAATTCTATATTAAATCTAAATCTCAGGTTTGTCAAATTGGTCTACAGTCCGAAGTTAATGAACCACATTGTTTAACTAACAATTATGTAATCGCGATTCCCGACGTTTGGCAGAATTCGTTCGGTAAAATGTACTCTTTCTTTAAAATTGCTTATGATATTATTCCAACCTAGAACATAATGACCAGTCTTGTATTACAGGGCGTTGCATTTTAATAAATTGAATTGAACTGAATCCGAGCGCTGTGAGTATTGAATTTGTTTACAGGACATCTCACGAAAGCTTACTTCAAATTCTTTGCTAACTGTAGAGGGACCAAAAGTTTTTTTTGCCTTTTACGACGCCTGTTACGTAACAAATTCAGACTGTGGCTCATTATAATAATGTGTTACGCGATAGCTACTAACTTCCCACACAATTCTTAAAATGTTTTTCTCTTCTATTCTTACTAGTATACTAGTATCGTCTATGCGCGCGGTGGATTTTCTACGCGATAATTATTGACATTCATCATAATATTATCAACATGAAGCGACTCACTTTTGGCTACGGACGACATCCTAGGATATTATCCGAAGGTCTAAAGCTTATGATCCACTCTGGGTCTGGGACCCATCTCCGGAGCTGTGGCCCTAGAGATCGGACGTTTTTCTATACAGGCATCTGCGAATTGGATTCTCTCTTTGCAATTAACATCCAGAATGTCTGGAATATTATCACCATTTTAATTGATGCTAGTAGAACTGGACTTTAACGTGTAAGCTTAACTCTGCCATGTGGATCAAATAATGGAGATAACGGAAAATAGATCCGATTTCATGGCATGACAGGACAGGAAATGAAGATGTAAACATCCTCCCAGTAAACGTCTTCATGTAGTGAGTTACAGTATGATTCGTCGATTTCGTGTCAATGAAATTGGAAACTCTTCACATCACACCGACAAAAAACAATCGACACGGACAGGTCATTCCGATAGCGCCTGGCAGTTCCACTGTGGTGACAGGTGACTGTTCGTCACCTCATATTAATTGTAATATGACCACGATGGATTGACCTGGTTTTCTAGGAACCGAATGACGACCAAATGAGTCGTATATAAAATAGGTTCATAAACTTTTTCATCAGTCATTTCAATCATCACTCTTGGACAACACTGAATAAATCAAAATTCATCCCGGAAGAGATTCAGATGATTCAGATTCTGTCAAGTCAAAGCCAAAGTCACACACTGAATCACATACGGGAACTTTGCTCTGATTTGACTGAAACTTTGATTTCAGCATAAATATCTTGATTAAATACGATATTATGCTCGGACTCATTGTGTCAGTTGGTCAATTACAACTTGGAGAAGGAATATCGTCTTAATTTTAAACAAACTCATTTAGATTTAAAGGAATTAAGTAAGGTGTAGTTTCTTTTCCAGCATAACTGCATTGTTTTCAAGATACATGTACTTTAACAATAATATACAAAAATGTAATAAAAGATTCTGTAGTTTTAAGGAAAAAAAACACTACATAAACTACTGAAGTATATTTGGTCCGATTTCCTTTCGAATTGAAAATGTTTATTTGTAAGGCACATTAATCATGAAGACAAGCATAGTTTTGGAAATCTGTTGAATGGAATGTTTAAAAAGATAATTGCGATGAAACAAAATGTTCTCAGCGGAACATATCCTGTATCCTGACACTACAATCAATTAGATTAGTCTCAAGAATGTGTACAAATGTTTCTCGCGTTGAAATATTTGTTAGAAATTAAATTTCAACTTTAGTGAAGTTTTAATTTGATTCCATTAATAGATAATTGGCAAATACTGAAGAAAAGCAAAGAATCGCGATTCTAACATCGAATGATGTTGTGTTCAAAAAAAATATGATTCAGATTCTGTCAAGTCAAAGCCAAGTCACACACTGAATCACATACGGGAACTTTAATTGCTCTGATTTGACTGAAACTTTGATTTCTGTAATATCGCTACGCAAAAGGGAATTATTTTGTTCGACCGATAGAAGAAACTATATAGTTCCTTCCTGGCGAAATGTTGAATCAATCAATTAAACGACAATCATATTTTTGACAATAAAATAATGTTACATGAATAGGGAGTCTAGATTAGAAGTCATTGTGGAATTGGAACAGAACACAAAATTTTCATTTGAACGAGTGAAGTATCGGATCGAAATCTTGTGCCGTCTTTCGTTAAAATTATGTGTATTTTTACGTGTTATCTGTGGCCTTTTACTGTCGTAATAGCTGTGTGCAATAATATGAGTAGGAGTCATGTCTAAAAGCTCTCTTGTGTTTGAGCAAACGTTCCAACACAAGAAGTAATTAATTTATTACAATCTCTCACAGTATTACATGTGACAAAACTTACTGTATTAATAATTTTGTTCGCTCAAAATATTAAAACACACACACGGTAAGGAAGGTTCGATTCGAAAAAAAAGCATAACGCAATTATGCATAGGTGTAAATTATAACGAATTAACGTTTCAAAATACCACGGTAAATTTCTTATGCAATTTATTTTAACATTTTTGTCAACCAAAAGTCGATTATCGAATCGACCGAAAAATTGACCTCAATCAGTTAAAAAAATAAAAACGATTTCAAAAGTTAATTATTTAAAAATATATAACATTTTGCGCACAATTATCTTAATCTTTAATTCCCAACTCTGTAATGAGTGGAATGACGGTCGCAGGACCCTCCGTATGACCTTCTCCGTCCTCCTCTGATTCTTGAGTCTCTTGAGGATTTTTGTCCAGAAATACTGGTAGGAAATCATCAAGAGCAACTGGAAATTGGTTGTCACTGTTATCTACGCTCAAGGGCATGTGCGCATTCGGCAACCTTGATCCACTTGAGTTTGGGTTATTGGCCACATCCGAGTGGTTTGATTGATTCAGCGGAGTTTGTATAAAATTATTATTATTTGGATTCATTGAAGGATTTGAGTGATTCAATTGGTCCGGATTAATCGTTGCAAATTGTGACCTTGTCATTTGAGGGGTCAATGGGGCTTGAGGTGAGGGTAAGGACGACAACGGACTTCTATTTCTCCCAGAATCCAAAACTTGTTTCGGGGTTTGATGATAAGGTTGAGGTGGTACCCAGTGTGAATTTGGATTCGGACTTGGCGTTCGCATCTCCACTGGACTCTGGGATTATTATTTTTAAATATTTGTGAAAATATTCCTGTAGTTTTGTGAGTTTTAATATTTATTTACCAGTCTATGATTTGTTGAAGTACCAATTGGCATGAGTGATCCTGGCCTAGTTTCAAATAGGAAAGGAAGTCCCGTCACATGGGAGCTCACAGTTCCTGTGACATGTAACATTTAATTGTGTGAAATGTTGGAAATAATAATGCGAAATTTGATATGCTTATTTATGTGTGGGTGGATCGGTGGACTTGACTTACGAATACTTGCTTGCGACATTAGTCCGTCTAATGATTTCAAGACTTGGACCATCTCAGGTCGATCTTTTGCCAATCTCTGAGTACATGCTTTCCCAAGTTTCACCAGAATCCAGAAAAAGTCTGGATTGTCTTGATTTCCCTTCGGGTCTTTGAGAATTTCAGGATTTTCTACTTCATCGAATACTTCTTTCTGAAAATAATCAGAGTCTTTGTTTTCTGTGAGTGATTTTATAATTATGAAAGAAAAAAAATGGTCAACCTATTTTGCCCAATGACTGGTAGATTATAGTGGAAATTCATTTAAAAGTAAAGTAGCGTAAATAATTTGCGATTTCAGCCTTATATTTGAACTCATTAAAATTTTAAAAGTAGAGTCGATATAGAATAAAATACTTTTGCCCAGGAACATAAACTATACATAGATTAAAGCGCACGTGCTGTAACTTGTATAAATCATTTCAACAAAAACGTGTAGAAATTGCAAATTCTGGTAAGTATTTCTGGTATCAAATAGAGTTGGACAGAATTTCTACTATAATCATTTTCTTTTAAAATACACTTATGAAGTATTCGAATTACCAGGAATTTCTTTTGTCGATGTTCTTCATAAGCTCGTTGCCCTGTTACGATTTCAAAGCACATTATTCCAAAGCTGAAAGTGTCAACTTTCGTTGACAATTTTTTTGAGCGCAGATATTCATCTGGCAGATAAGGCCTCGTCCCATGAACCCGAGACACTTTGACATAAGAAGCGCCACCGGCTGACGGAGTCATTTCTCTGGCTAAATAAAGTGATATCAACGCTATAATCACAAATTCTTATGCGTAAGAATGAAGTTGATGAGACAAATGACTACTCGCACGACTTAATCCAACACTAATTTCTAATAAAATCAAAAACTAAATATTACCCAGTCCAAAATCTCCAACCTTAGCCTCAAAATTACGATCTAGTAGAATATTCGCACTGAAAAAGAGTTTGTCAATTTGAGTAATCATGTAACTATCCAATCCTGGAAATTAATTTTTATTGATTTTCCAGACCTTTTGATATCTCCGTGGATCAGCGGTTTAGTTCCAATGGAATGAAGGAATTGTATACCACAAGCCACACCTCTAGTAATACTGAACCTCAACGCCCAGGACAATGGAGCAGTTCTTTGCTAATTTTTTTAAAAAATAAATGATCGATTGTCACAATAGTTATCAAAAATTATAAGTTTTCCTTCTCGAATTTTTAGCACTCATGGGGTTTCCTGAGATTTCCAGAGCGTTCGGTGTCGACCTCACAAAAACAGTGGTTAAAGAGGTCAAAGCAGAAGCCGCAGTGACCACCACCGGGTGGTGTATAACCATTTACCCCACGCCTACAACGTTTTTTTTTCAGAAAAGTCATCAGAAACGCTTTTCTAGGGAATTTAATTTAGGATACTTAGATATTTATCTTATAGAATGCTTAGCTGCCATATAATTTCTGTCAATGCCAATTCTTATTAAATCCTAGAAAGCATTATCTCCAAAATAAATAGGTATCTTAGGAAAACCCCCAAGTTCGGTTAAGGTTAAGGGAAAATGTTTATGAACCACCCTGCACAAGAAAGTATGTCTCTGAAAGCAGAGTCGATTCTGACCCGATCGCGAACAGCTAAACCGTACAATTTCACATCTCAGTCATAGTGCCCTTGGGACTTCCAGTTGTCTTTGTTGTAACTCTATCGCCTTTGATTATAGAGATCAACACTCTGTTGTGTGTATGAAATCTCAAATCTCAGCCAAATTCCACGGTCAAAACAAACCCACGAGGAAGAGTTTATGGTCATAAAAGGTGAATAATTACTCTGCAAAGAAGTCGATCCTCCAATGAACCATTGTTCATGTATTGATAAACCAAGCAGGGATGTTCTCCGTCAAGGCAGAATCCATACAATGGAAGAATATTATCGTGGCGATAAGAATTTAGAAATCGAAGTTCTCCTAAGGACTGTTTCAGTTGACTTTCCACATAGGCAGGATTGGCTCTCTGGAATTATTAAATACAATTAAACTGAATGTATATTTGGAAAAAATACCACAAGGAATCCAAAATAATTTTTGGTCCTAATCGAGATCATTATGAAAACAGTTCAAAGCTCGGAAAATTTTCGGCAGATTCTACACCCATAACGTCAGTGTCTTGTGAGTCGATACAATTAGACATTTAATTGAGCTACCCACTTGTTCCATTCGTTTAATTGCGACGGCAGTATTTTTCCAAATTCCTTTAAAAACTGTTCCGAATCCTCCTTTCCCAACAATATTCCGCCTTTCCCAATTCTGAGTGGCCATCAAAAGTTCATCGTAAGGAATTTGGGGTAAACTCCCCACCGACTCCTTGACATCACTTGACGTGACGGAAGCCAAGTTCAATTTCTTCTCTGTAAAATTATTAATTTGAACTGTCAGCATAAATATTAATTGGGGCTGCGGTCATGTCAATTAAATGAATCTGAGCTTATCTGATAAATATTACTTTGTGAATAACGTAAAATAAAACACTGGTACATTCGTAGGACAGCTCACCATTATTTGTTTCCTTCTTTTCTTCACCATCTCCAGAAACTGGCTTTTCTATTATATTCTGGGCCTTTACTTCGATTGGGCTCTTGGGTGGAGATGCGATTTCGATTTGATCTAATTCTGCCGTGACATTCACGTCTGGATCACGAATGAATGTGTGATATTTAGCGTCAACTATTCATTCAAATTAAAAATTCAATTCAAAGTGCTCAATACCAAATTGTAAATTTTCTTAGAAAAGTGAATGTTAGATTTTACCAAATTTTGCCAAAATCCGCATTCCTCTGAAATGATGGAGTCTTCCAAATAGTGTGAAGAGTTCCAAAATGGAATGATTTTGGCTTCCCCAAGCCGTCAAGAGTGAATCTGTAGGGGAAGCACCACGATAAATCGCACGTCCAAATTCACTCAGCTCAGTGCTAGAATAGCCCATTAGGCCACCCCCTGTCATGTTTTAAAATGTTTTTAAAAAATACGAAGATTGAATGCACGTAATTTGTTAAAATATTATAAGCGTAAACATGGTAAAATTATCGAACCTAGTGTTTCCCATTGATTGTTCTCGTCAAATATTCGACACAGTTCCTTTCGCTCAAAGAATGGCAAATCATAAATATATTTGAGCGATGGAAACATTCGATTAGTTGAAGAAATATTTTGTCCACTCGAACTAGAATTTCTAGTTGTGCTAAAATTCATGACGAGCTACTACTTTTAAAGACATTCAAACTAAATTATCCTTAGCTTAGCACGTCAATTCAGTTATTATTCCGTTGACTTATACGTTTCACATTATACAAAAATAATTGCGAACCGAAACAATAAAATTAGAGGACAATTTTTGGAATACTGAATTTTTACACTAAATTATATACTTTTCTTAATATACCGCCATTGCACTCATGTTCATGACTAACTAGTGATTACAAAATAAATGGGAAAGTAAAAAATGACTACATTGAAATGTTGTTTTAGTAGTTACAAGCACCTGAGGTTTGGCTGCATGCATATGGAATACAAACTTCAATGCACGCAAAAGCATGAGGAATTACATATACATGTCTGTAAATGGGAAATGCCAGAAAAGTATTGCAACAAAGTGTAATTTACTAACCTGTGGCTATTAAAGCAACGGTTTGTAGAAAAAAATGCGATATAAAGTATAAAGTATTCACTGAATAGAATTCAGCAATAAACTCGTAGCTTCTAATGAACATTGTAATCTATAATTAGAAAAAATAAATGAAATGAAAAACCAGTTTTACTCTGGACGTTCCAGAGTTTTGGTAGGACAGAATTCAGATATTAAACATTCTTAGTCCAATAATGGCTTGTCGTCTATTTCTACTAGGGAGATACCCTACTATTCAGAATTCACCTCATGTTGACGATAACATTACAGCACAAACATCACAATCTGGTACCAAATTTTCCATGTACTGATTTATGAAAGCGAAGGTGGGAGAAACCACGGGGTATGTATGGTGAAAACCTCAAAGAATAGGAAAAATCGAACTTGAGATATAACAAGCCAGGAGACTAATTCGGGTATATTATTTATACGGATGTAAGATCGTATGTTTGAATTTGACCG
>JAQFYE010007196.1:0-10069 GCA_034694305.1 Protaphorura glebata
ATCTCTATCATTTGAAAAAGAACATCAAATGTTGACCAGACCTTCGGGTGAATGTCAAATAAATGGATGTATTTTTTATTTATTGCACTTTTCTGACTTCCGACTGAAATTATCCCTTGAGGCCAGTTAAGTTGAAATCTACGGGAATAAACATTTAAAGGACCACCCTGTAAATCTAAGGTTTCAGGATTTAGGAAAAGGATTTGACATTTGTTATATTGTTTTGAGCTATTACGCTTTTACAACTTAAAAAGTATAAAATTAAATCAAATAATAATTTAAAATGCGAGCGGTGTAACGATTGAATTGCATGATGTCGTGAACTGTTATGAACCACCCTGTGCAAGTCAATGTATTGAACCACCCTATACACATCTTCGGATGGAAAATAAAGGTGTGGTCATTAAGTTCAAGTGCAAGGGGGTAAAGCTTTTTATGAACCACCCTGTACTCCTAAGTCCGTCATTTTTTGGGAATAAGGTGGGGCTAATTAATTAAGAATTGAATCCATTTCCGAGACTAGGATTGGAAGTACATGATAAATGGTGTTAAGCCAAGTTCTTAAGGAGGAACCTGAGGAACTCTCTCCCTTCCCGCAGCGACTACGAGAAACTGAGTTGGCCACTGCCTTCCTCCACTGTCCGTGGGATCCCAAAAAATTCAACCTAGGATAAGATGGAGGAACCTCTCCATTCTACCCCATCTCCAATAATGCGTATTCTGTCCTATTACAAGAACTAACATGTTCCAGTCCTTGTCACCCTCATTGACCCATGTAGGGAGTGACCTCTGACCTCCATGACAACCTTTCCCTGATATACCTACCCTACGCCCACAAATAATCAAGAAATGGAGGATTTAGTTTGGGACTAGATTTCTGTGCTCCATAGACTACGAGCACGCCACCCCTATTTAAAGAACCACGAGTGTGAAACTCAGGCTCAGTGTGTCAGAGAATGGACGACGACTAACATGTCAACATCAGCATCCAGAATACAAAATTTCAACTGATCAAAAACTGTAAGTAATTTTCTAACTCAATCTTCACATTATTTTTCGAAATCAGAAATTTCAAAAAAGTTGGAAATTTTTTTTTAAACATTTTTTTGGGTATCTGTTTGTATACAGTACAGTGCAGTGGAGGAGCAAGTGCCAGAAGAATACATAAGAGGGAAGGGGGAGAGAAGTACAAGTCGAGTCATGTCCGAAGAAGTGGAAGTACTGTGGTGTTTGGATCGTGAGGATGAAGTGGGTGGTTTAGGGAAGGAACGCGCAGAAGTGAACAATTTTGGCAGGAAAACTGAATTAATTCCAATTCGTCTTCGTCTACCCTCTACATCACCAACCAGTTCTTCATCTTCATCCAAAATTCAACATTTTGATAAATTACAACTTCCGAAGGATCAAATTATTGAGCCACCGCCAGGTAATAATAATTCAAATCCAACTACTACATTAAATAATATGATGAGTGACTCATGTATCACTTTAAATAAATTGACAGCTAAAAGAGCCAAGAGAGTTCGTCGAAATTATCATAAAAGAGTGTCCAGAGCTCAACAACAACTACGAAGAGTGATTCAACCCGCACCGAATAATAATAATGAGTACCTCATGCAAGAACATGATGATATGTACAATTTTGAGAGTCAACAATTTGGATCTGCTGACGATGAAGATGGGGGAACAACCGGGAAAAAAATTAGGGGTACACCAACGGCGGATATCTTTTATTCCCAAACAACTAATTCATCTCAAGATGATGAAGAAGAATTTTTGACCAGAGACTTTTCCAATGCCTATGATGTGGTTCATGCAGAGAGATTAAATTCCATGAGTAAAAATGAATTGATACAAGAATATCAATTATTGGAAGAGAGGGTTGAGAGTTTGGAACGGAAAATGAGGACTAGACACAGTCTTCAACAAATTCAGACAGGGAGTGGAAGTCCTTATCAATCTGGCGGGAGTCCTTTTCATCCGGCTTCCAGGGGAGCTTATGGCAGTGGGGGTTCGGATTGTATTCCAATCAAATTATTGGAAGAAGAAGTGAAGGATTTGAGGGAAGAGAATAAATTGTTACGTTATGAGATCAAAATGTTGGGGAGAAAAGTGACGGAGACTGCGCGGGAAGAGAATGAAAATGAGATTGAATAAAAATCTGCGATAACCAGTATTTTAAAAGACCACACACCCCCTTCACCTGAAAAAATAAATAATGAAGGCGATGAAAAGGAAATAATATCCCTCAAAAGTGCAAATTTAAGAAATGATAATTTAGTCAAATCGTCTTCGCGTACGCATGTGTAATGTGAAAAAATGCAATGAAGTAATAAATATGAGTATCTTCGTATTTACCTAATTGAATTAAAGACTAGGAATTTATAGTTTTCGTAATATTTTTATTATTGACTTATAGAATGATGAACAATTACTATAATATTCAATATATTGTACCCTATCCTATATATCAAAGTTATATATGAATTCGATTGAATGCTACTTCATTGTTGAAAGGAATTTATAATATTAGAAGAATTCAAATCTAGTTTGGGATTTGTTTATAATCAGGCGATTTCTTCGAAATTTTTTTGTCATTGTTATCGTAAAAGTTTAAGCCATTTTCAAAATGTAATAATGTTGAACTAGTACAAACGACTAGTACGAACTCTAAGCACCAATATTTTCTGGTAGCGCCAGTTTCATATATTTTTGTACTTCAAAATCAAAAATGCGTGGGATTTCATGCAGCATTATTTTACAAATTCTAACCATCATTACGACATTTGAAAGTGGCTAAAACTTTGAAACGGCTAGAAATAAAATGCCTTTCCATTTATGTTGACCTTTTTACTATTTAACTTGCATTACTATTAATTAATTATTACTATTAATTATTTATTAATTACTATTATGAGTGTTTTCTGTTCACGTGAAATTACTATATTTATATCCTCGATATATTCAATGATGCTGAAATATTTTGTAGTTAAGTACAAAGGAGGGTAGGTCTCCGGTGCAGCCTAGACTGGCAAAAGTGAAAAAGAATGTACAAGTTTAATCTTAGAAACAATGGCCTCAAAGTATTGCTATTGCTATATTTTTGAGTGAATTGTTCTTATCCCAAGTGATAGAATAAATTATATGAATTTATTTACGATTACTTCATCTATTTTATTCAACTTCGACCGTGTCCTCTCATTTGAATGGTTCAAAAATTGAATAAATGCTAGTTTCAGCGTATCTTTAGGTGAATGAATGGATCGGATTATGGATTATCTCTCAATTACTGCTTAAAAGCATTTGTTATTAGCAAAAATAGCCATCAACCACAACCATCAACCCTAATACTAATACTTCAATGTTTCAGCCGGAATGTTTTTAGAACAGCAAGTTTTTTGGTCGCTCACTATTCTATAATACATGATCGTTAACCTTTCAATGAGTCCCTTCAGTGTCCGTGGTAATTCGCGTGAAAAGGTAGAATCTACATTTTGTAGTCGTTCTTACGAAGAATACGAGGCTTATCAAATGACAAAATCCAGCTGGTGCAGCAGGGTTGTAATCCATAGTATCCGAGTAGGATTAGAACACCTCCCCAAAATAGTGAACGGAGACACATTGACCCTAAGAATGTACCGGCCCTTTTATCAGCGTAGTTGGCGGTCTGGTTGAGCTAATGCTCGAATGTTCGGTTCCCTCACAAAATTCTAGTAAAACACAATCCATCTACACAACACCGAAATTGCTAACCGGCAATTTCAATCGGAAAGTTCATGGGGTCATAAACATGAATGCATGTCCTCCATTACACTTTTTTGGAGAGGTGTTCGGATCATCTTCGAATAAGTTGTAATTGTATCCCTATCGAATATACTTATATTAACGAGCACTGCGTCTGTCTGTCGTCTATCTCCACCCAAACTACTAGACCAATTTACATGAATTATAACTTAAAATTTTCAGGAGACTCTTCGCGCCAAGCATCAGCTATACCAGAAATTTATCACCTTTGACCTCTGACCTGTGGTGACTTCTGTGATTGTATTTGTGTGTGCCTGTCTGCTAATCTACTGAACCGATTTGCTTGCATGATACCTTAAGATTTTCAAGAGATTCTTGCTGAGAGTTTAGGCCATGTGACATGTTGATCTGATGTTTGACCTCCGACCTATCACTCGTGACATTTGTGAGTCCACCTGTATGTTCTATCTCCTAACAAACGACTGAACCGACTTGCATGCATGATACCTTAACATATTCAGGAGTCCCCTGCGCATATATAGGCTATGGCTATATCGTGGCCATAGGCCTGACCCTGCCCTGACCTGGTCAGGCGAACTCTTATTGTTAGAGAACATGTTCTCTTTATCCTGATTCCTGAGTCTACATCAACTTAAACATAAAATTTAGTTGATTGATTTTATCAGGTCAGCAATTCCAATAAACCGGCCTACCAAACCAAAGACGTCACTTTTTGCTAACATTATAACAATTTTCACTCTTAACCGGAATTTCAGGTATGCGGAAACTTCTGCAAATGAAATTCTGGCGACAAATACACTCCCGAAATGCAGCAACGATAACTCAGACGAGATGGAGAATGTGAAAGGGTTGGGTTTACCCTTTTACCTCACAATTCGGATATGGCTAATGGCTACTAGGTCGAGAAACTATCGAAATTATCTGTTTTCAGACGTCTATATAATTGTCCCCAGACAGGAGCTGAACATCTTCCCGGAAAAGTGAACGGAGACACATTAACTCTATAATTTCCCGGACCTTTTTAGATAAATCTACCGTATTCGGTAGGATTCTTCATAAAATTCAATTAGCACAATCCATCACGAATTTCAAAAGTTTGAACTTCGCAATAGAGAATTTCAACCGGAGGAACGTTCCTGAGGTCATACACAAATGCATCGCCTACCTTTCACTTTTTTCGACAGGTATTCTGATCCTGTCCGGATACATGAATATTCCCAATATGTCAATGATTCCAGCCAATATTACCTGAATCTGATTTTGTCGCGAGATAGCCTTTTCATATCCGTCATAAAATTTTCTGTAACCAGCATATCCTGGTATTATTACCGTCACACTGCACTGGTCACACACTGCTAATCTGTAGATTTCTAATTGGGCGTACAGCTCGAGGTTCTTTTTTACCAATGATACTTCCACTGCACAATAATAATAAATTAATATACAAAACTTCTTAACCAGGACGGCTGTTAGATTGATTGCTTTATTCAAATATAGAATCGATTTCCTACACTTGTGTCAATGGTTTACACGGGGCAGAAATAATAAAATTCAACGTAATTTAACTTTTGCAACACTAACCCGAAATGATAAAACATTTTACATTATGTTAACAAAATGTATAGTTGGTTTTGGTATTTAATAACGTATTGGCAAAAATACCCGCAGCCGCACGATTCACAAAAGTCCTAACTCCTAACCCATATCAAAATCATTACATATTTTAGTTAATCAGAGAAACGTTGTTGTTAATTTCAATGTCTTGATGAAAGCGAAAGCTAACTTAATCGTATGAATTATGAAGCTTAGAAGCATGAATTTATTACGGAAAATTAGTTTTCTAAGTCTGGTTCAGTAAATTGAAGCTCAACACTATGCAAAACTATTTTATGAGTTCAGACATTCTCAAACAATTCGGCGTCTGATTTATTCGAGAGATAAAAGTTTTCCACCTTTAAGGAAGTTTCACTTTTAACTGGAATTTGAGATACTATCCCGGTGATAGACATGTAAATTAGAGTAGTTACTAAAGTAGGGAGTTACGGCTTTCTTTATTCAGTGATTAATGTCCATACATTAAAATAATTTTGCCAAAAGTGTAATAGTAATATGTGACTTGGTGTTTAAAAGACTGTA
Source organism: Protaphorura glebata (assembly GCA_034694305.1). NCBI lineage: Eukaryota > Metazoa > Arthropoda > Collembola > Poduromorpha > Onychiuridae > Protaphorura > Protaphorura glebata. The sequence goes on from JAQFYE010007196.1 coordinate 5,902, forward strand.
CTGAATAAAGAGAACCTTAAACAAGTGCCGATTTGCGGAGCTGTTATGTTGGTGTTCCATCAAATGGAACCAGAGTCCAAATTTTTTGAAGGAACTCACGTGCGTTTGTGGGTGATGAAATTCTGACGAGATTTGTGATTTGTTCCCGAACGCCAACTCGCTTCACCCTTTCCTCTCTTGAATGGGGCTCTTGTTTTCCAACACCTCGCTAAAAAATTAAAAATGATAGTTAATTTCGAAATCATTAGACAATCATCTCTCGAAATGAATGCAATTTCAAATCCCTCATATTTTCATAATTTTTATTCTATAATCTTGTATGTATCTTTACGGTTGAAAGCAGTAGATTTCTTTGGGAATCCAAGAGTTCACTGAAGTACTATCCTTCTTTCTGTAGTTGGGATTTTTCCTTGACTTCACGGGTGTACTTATATTGTGAATTTCTTCTAGTATTCACGGTGACGTGAATACAAGAATAAAATTCATGCTGCAAAAAATAATTTTTGGAAAGGCTATTATGCCTTGCGTTCCAAATCCAAAGGTATATGTCTTTTATTAATCCATCTGAAATAACATAAATGAACTGATCACTCGTACAAATGTGTCCTTCCATATTTGCCGAACTTATTTCAATTGTGCTACGCGTTGGCGGCAGTTATAAAGCCAAAATGGTATCGCAAGGTAATGTGTGGTAGAGTAGAGGTAGAGTGATGTCATAACCGACGCTATCTCTTATCACAATTGAAAAAAATCCATTCATAATCACATGCAACCTTTTTTATTCGGCACTAACCAGGAATCTTTGTAGACAAACCCAAGAACAACGGCCACGGACATATTATTCATTCTTCTGCAAATATAAAATTGCAAAGTATTAAAATTCCTTTCAATATTTCTAAGTTTCCAATTGATTTAAAATTATTTCAGTAAAGAACCAAAGAACGCCACGGATGATTGATACATGCGGGGGCCAGAATTACAGCGATTGACGCCAAAGGAGTTTAGACATATAAAATAGGGACTGGCCCAAAAATGAAGTCGCTAGTACTATAAGACTATGACATGGATTAATCAATTTAAAATAGTGAGGATTTCATGCCATGACAGCTGAAACTATTAACGTTATTCGAAAAGAAATAATTCGCCGAAAAATTACGAAGTTTGACCTCTCCAGGCGAAACTTTACATGGATTGGAGCTTGTGGCGAAAATAAATCATTCCCCAAATGAACGCTAAATGCATTTATTCCTTCACAGGCTTCTATTAAAGTTGTAAACTACATCACAGAGGCCTCTGAAGAAAAAAAGGCATTCAGAGACCATTGTTGGAAGTAATTTTATCAGGACATTTAAAAGAGCACACTGAATACAATTTTACGTAGTCTAACTGCAAGTTAGGCACATAATATGAGGAATTTTGGAAGTTATTTTGAAATCATAATTCTAAGGAAATGAAATAAAGGAATTGCAGTGGAAGGTGTTTAAAAAATTGACAGATGAAATGAAAGATTCAATTTAGGAGTTCGGAATTTTAAAAACTCTCGATTTTTTAGAGAATCTTATGAAGGATCTAGAGAGCTATTCCGCTTGAAAATCCAGCAAGCGTGGCGGCGCTGATGACCGTTTAAGTAAAAAAAAAATAGGCATGAAAACACTTCCGAAAGTCGACTAATTTTGACAAAAACAAGCCCAATTTAAAAAAAAAAACCCAACCCTAGAATATGCCCTAGAAAACAAGTTAGTGGTTGTCCAAATCATCTCTGCTTTCTTAAAAAAAAGTCTTTCATGAATGAAAATGGCAGTTTCTAATTGGAATGTATGTAGCATCATATTTTTCTTAAGCAAATCACCTATTATCCAGAAATTATATCTACTTCTCTACGTTCTATTTCGTTCTTCGCGTTTTGGAAATGTTAACCATAATCCCTCTGAAGAAATCAATCGCACCTTGTCAAGAACTTATTATCGAATGTTTGTGCATCTCTAGAAATACCTTATATCAGTACATTCAACAGCTTTTACCAAAAATAATTTGAAACAATTTGACATTTTGAAGTTGAAAACAATAGCTAGCTCTGGCAGCCATTCTCCTTCTGGGAACATTTTTTGCAATATTAGGAACGCGACGCTGTTTTCGAGTAATGTAGCTCGAACTTCAAAATGGAAACAAAAGGGATACAAAAGAATTATCGATACGGATTGCATAATATCTGTATCTGATGAAGTTTGTTGTCCAACAAGTTCCACGAAATGCTCTTATGAATACTAGAGGTACAAGCTAGTGAGATTTACATACAAATGCTCAAGAAACAAGCATGACGAAGATTCTACCTTAAATTCAGGTACACGTGAAAAGTATAAGAAATCAACCAAGTTTTCTTTGAGTATGAAAGTGAAGGGTTCGTGCAGATCAGCATTATACGTAATAAAATGGCTCCTGCAGCAGGGTATCCCACGCCACACAAGCTAATTCTATACACCTCAATTCCCCAAAATCATTTAAACTTTAATCATTTGAGCAAAGGCGCACTAATTGTGTAAAGTCTGGGTTAAATGTATTACTGACAACTGATCATTTTTGTATTTTCTTACCAGGTCGTTCAGTAATCAGGAAGCATTGGTTATTTCAACCATGTATCAAGAATGATTTGACGCCATGTCAAGTGTATCCGAACAATTGTATTGCCGAAGTTAAGTGTCCAGCTCCAGCTAGGGTGAATGATTTAGATATAAATCAACTGATCTCTAAATCGTTTAAATTTTCTCAGCCAATGGGAAGATGACCTTCTGAGTGTAATTAGTAGAGCAATGATTATGTTTTCTTAATTGAACGTATATGGAACAGATTGTATTGATTTGATTCCTTTGTCCTTGGGCCTCAACCCACTGCCCCGTCCAATGCTGAGGTACGAGTGAGAGAAAGAGTGGAAAAGGCCTCAGATTCACGTTCCCTGAGCCAATCCCCGAGCTACGCGCCCAAGTCATCTTCATAGCTTTAGGTTTCTCACTCGAGCTCCATTCAATCCTCACTAGACTACCTCCTTCATCGTGAAATACTTTCGGTTTTTACGCTATGGTGGTCATTATGACGTGTTCCGAAGTGCAGTCATCTCCTAGCATGCTTGAAATGATCCTAATGTACCTGAAAATACGCATTGCTCCACACATATACAGGGCGTTCACAAAAAAGAGTAGGATTGTTCGATTTTATTTTTGACGTAGTAACAAGAATTTATGCTACAGTCAGGCTGTGATTTCTAATTAATGTGAAAAAATACAAGAGCGATAACAGTTTAGCTATATAGCCCTGACAGAAAACTCATTGACGCAAAGATTATGTTAGAAATCTTGTGTTTATCTTCAATAGATGTTCGATTTAATATTTATTCTGTTCGTATATTAATTATCTCCAACTATTCCTACCTTGACTGTAAAATAAATTCTTGTTCCCACGCCAAAAATAAAATCAAATAATCAGACTCTTTTTCGTGAACGCTCTGTACATTGTATAATGTCGTACAGCGCGTTCACGAAAAAGACATAAATTAGTTGTTCATTTCTTCGCATGGATAAAAAAATTTATGTTACACTCAGTCGCATCATAGTCTTTGATATAATGGAAGCCTTTTCAAAGTAAACGAAGTCCAACACGGATTGTATCGAAAATTTCTGTTTCTGCTTTAGCAATATTTTCTATTCAATTTATTTCTATTTGCGAAAGTAAAAATGTCAAAAATATAAATTCTATCGTGGCTATAACATAAATCTTTGTATCCGAGCCAAAAGAGTCAACAGACGAAGAAACAATAATTGATCTCTTCGTGCATAACCCCGTATTATTCCACAAACATTACCTTAGGATGACCGTGATAACTAACCACACTAGATAATACTAACGGACGATGTCAAATGTTACGCGATGGTGGCGGCTATCCTCTCATTCTCATTCTAAGAATACTTGCACAGAAATTGGTATCAAACCAGAACTATCGCGTAGCCTACCGATTTTAAAATATCCAAGTCTGCCAGAAAACGAGTATTCATAGCGGGTATTTGTGGGTGTAACTTTAATTTACATGGATTTTGCCTTAGCTTAAGGACTCTCTGGTCAACAAACTAGCATGGACATTTACACGTATTTTTTCGGGTTCACCATTTCCATTCGATTG
>JAQFYE010007197.1:0-10068 GCA_034694305.1 Protaphorura glebata
ATGTACCCAATTGGGGATACTTGTACCAAGTTGAGGAAACGTGCACCAAAGTGGGGTTACATGGACCATATTGTGGGAAGTTAGACAAGCTTACGCTCCGATTGAAGTTTTCTTCTCTGACTTTGAAAGAATGAATCATTGTGTGTTCTTACCTCCTTTGGTGTCTCCTTAAGCATGGTGGCCATTTTGCTGACTTCTTTCTGAAGTTCCTTATATCCTTGTTTGCTCTTCTTAAGTTGAGCTTCCAATTCCTTCTGTTGTAATTTGAGTGCATGTCTCTCCCTCTTTCCAGCAGATTTCCTCTCTCTTGTATTCTTGAGTTTATTCTCCCACAATTTCAATTCACTTTGTTGTTTCTTCCTCTCTATGCTTTCTTCGTCCACTTCTGACTCAGATTCTTCCTCCTCCTCTGACATGTCATGCCCATCGATACTCTGTGACCTCGAGTGTTGTCGGCTCATCTTCCTCTCTCCATGGTCAGTTGTCTGGGTCATTCGATCCACAGTCGTCACTGCTGCAATTCCTTTCTTCGATACCACCTGCAAAAAATGTTCGAATATTGATGTCAGTTTATTCTTCTGAATACTCCTATAGGTATTTATAGGTATCCTATACGTATATGTTTATACACCTATAGGACTATAGGTATATACAGGTATTTAGACTATATATATATATATTTAGACTAAATGTATTTAGACTATAGGTATATATATATATAGGTATATATATATATAGGTATTTAGACTATAGGTACATATATACATATATACGTATTTAGACTATAGGTACATATATACATATATACGTATTTAGACTATAGGTACATATATGCATATATACGTATTTAGACTATAGGTACATACATATATAGGTATATAAACTGTGTACATACATATATAGGTATTCAGACTATAGGTACATATATATAGGTATTTAGACTATAGATATATAGACTATAGGTATATAGGCTATAGATATATACACTATAGGTAAATAGGCTATAGGTATATGGACTATAGGTATATATTATATAAATAGGTTTATATTACTTATTATATATATATTATTTATTTATTTATGACGAGGGAGAATGACCCCAAACTTGCTCTAACTTACCATTTCCAATTTCTTCTCCAGAGTCAATCTCTTTTGTTCTGAATCTTCTAATTTTCCCTTCGATACTAAAGCAGCTTGATTAAGTTCTTCGCATTTGATTTCCCATTCATCTGCACATTTCCTCATGAGTTGTAGTTGGCTTTTCAAAGCATTGATTTCTTCTTCATATTCATTCCCTTCTCCAATATTTTCATCCCCTGGAGTGAATTTCATTGATTTGGAGCTCTTGATGCCTGAAGCTGACTTGTAGAGCCCTGACCTTGACCTCCTGACCTCCTTCACTCCAGAGTCTCGTCGAGCCAATTGAGTGAGGTCTTCTGGGATGATTCCCAATTGTGTCTTTAGATTTTGATTCTCTGCTTCCATGGCTATGATCTGACATCTCAAGTCACGATTCTCTTTCTCAATTGCAGTTTTGGCTTGAATCTCTAATTCAACCATTTGTTTCGTGGATTGAAGGTCATCCCTGAGTGCGTCGATGTCAAAGTCGGAATCCATGTCCATGACTGACATCCCACCTTCGTCCGAATGCTCTGACCCATCACTTCCCTTTATCTTTTCTTCAACCGTCGATTGACGTTGGAATTTCCTGAGACCTGTACAAATCGAAAGCGGGGTCAAATTGCTATCGTAAAGATTTAAGGACAGAATTTAGTGACCTGCGAGGATGGGTTTACTCCTGTCATTGCAAGTGACCTTCTTCAATTTGACCCCTGATTGAATTTCGTTAAGGAGACAATTGTGAATGGCGTCCTTCTTCGTCGCAGGTTTAGCCTCCGAGTCAAATACAAACTAAACAAAGGAAAATTGGGATTGTTTTAGAGGGTCGAGGTTATTTTATGATGTCCTGGGTACAATTCCTTAGCCACGAATTGATTTGATTTATTTACCTTGCCAGCAAATGATTTGAGTCGTGGAATAATTGGTTTTGATCTGTCATTGCATTGAACATGTTGTAATTTCTTCCCTTGTTCAATTTCCTTCATTAGAGTTCCAAAGTCTGGTCTTCTCATCCGAGCACCTTTCCGTAATTGCTCAATCCGAGCCAACTGAGCCGGTGTCTTTCCATTTGACCCTAAATCCAAAAGTCTTCATATATCTCGACAACGATCAAATAAGTTACGACTTACCGGTAGGTGGCAGACCAGGTGGTGGTGGAGGAGCTGCGGGTGGTGGAGGCGCAGGTGGTGGTGGAGCTTTACCAGTCGAGGGTGGAGCCTTAGGTGGGGGCGGAGCTTTAGCGTTGTTATTAATAGGCGGAGCCTTTGGTGTGGGTGGCGCGGGGGGTGGCGGAGTGGGCTGCTTAGGTTGTGGAGGTTTCCTGACCCTTATATTGGTGGGAGGTGGAGGTTTGACCTCCTCCTTTGCCTCTGTACGGAGTGCTGGAGTTTTGCGAAGAGATCTCTCCCCCCAAGGAGTCGCGGCTCCGGTGGACGTCTTCCTCTCAGACATGTCTTCGCACCGTTCAATCAATCAACCCGGTTTCCTACTTCCTATAAGAACATTTGAGATGATGAATGACTTCTCTTAGGGAAGGAAAAAAACCATGTAAATGAATTCTACAACAAGAGAAATGCTTTCCTGTAGAAAAAAATATATTATGTATAACCCGATTGAAATAACTCCTAAGCCGCAGAAATGATTACCCGTGCATCTGAACTGAAATAGTTGGAAACTAAATGAAAGTCGCGCAGTTTGGTTAGGAGAATGGCAGTCACATTCTAGGGCTTTTAACGTTTTAACGGTCCCGTATCTCCTTCGTGTCAACAAACAAAGGCAATGATAAAACACGTATCTGGTATCTGACACGTTTACGCAGACTACGCACAAATTTTCTTCTTTCAGGGGCATAAACAAATACGCTTCGTAACAAATTGGTTCAAGAAGCATCGCTTCGATTTACATCTGCGTCCGTTTCGTATTGGCTTTCATTGCGAAAAGTAATTCATTTTTTTGGTACCTGGAATGTATTTCTTTCAGCGGCATGAACCAATGCGCTTCGTAACCAATTGGTTCAAGAGGTATCGCTCCCTTGTTATTACTTTGCTCTGACTTCTACAGGGTATCTAACAAGTTTTCATTGCGAAAAAGAATTTATATTATTGCTTCCGCATGGTCTATTTCAAATGAAAATTGCATTCCTTGACGCTTTGCACAATGTAGATTTGTAAGTTCCTTCTAATTTGCATTTCTTTAGTTGCTTCTCTTATGTTTCCTTGGTGCTGCCCGCGATCTGTATTTGTATTATTCCTTCTGGAAACGAACATACGTAGACCCCGTGCTTTTGCTATGTTGCTATGTGCTTTTGCTATGTGCTTTTCCTATGTACCGGGTTTTTTCGCGCACTCCAGATTTCCAGGCAATTACATTGGAGCAATATAAAAAAGTCAGAAGCACTTTTAAGTAATAATCCTATTTCTTTCATCCGAACGGATGGACGCGGACGGACGAACATGCAGACAGATGGACATAGCATTCGCAATAAATTATTAGGTCGCATTACTTGGCCGGGTCAAATTTAAGGCCCGTGGTATTATAATTGTTAGTACATACAACCGAAAAATATGAATCGGAATTAAAATGGGTTAAACTCTTACTCTTGATTCGGTAAGATTACGGCCTTATTTTCTATAAGATGACAATATTTTCTGAAAGATAATATTTCGAAATTTGAGTGTTATTGCCAGCAGCCGTCAAAAACTTTTCCGAACCTAATATGGACCGTGACCTGGAAGCGAGACATTTTGCCCGACATCCAATTACTGACACCAAAGTCTGCGGAATCAATTGGTGACATGAGTCGTTTCTCAACCTCCAGAAGATCTTAGCATTTTGGTCCAGCATTTTGGGACTCAACATATTGTGCAGACATGTGGGGGAGAGACGGAAGGAATTACAGAGCAGTCTGTAGTGAACAGACCGGAATCGGATGATTAAGTCTGAAGTAATTACCTGACTTTACTGTCAACTTGTTGAGTAAATGCAGTCAAGTGCAGCGACGAATGACAATTAGTGAAGTGAAGTCCACACCTTATCTGCTTACGAATCCGAGGAAATGGATCAAGTGAGGTCTGGTGACACGGATATGAATTTGCAAAGACTGAGTCTGAATGGAGTGAAAAGTGAAACGGGTGTTTAGAAAATGCAAAATCTCAACTCGACATATTTGCAGATTGTATTGAATGGAGTCAAGGAGGGATTTCCTCATAGTCAGCTATAAATACACATTTTTTTCTTCTTCCCAACCTCATCTGTCCTAAGTCCTGGTCTTCCGTTCATCTTCTAAACCCCCAATTTGCTAGAACACTCTAGACCAGACGTCATCCATTGGAATAGGAAGAGTGGAATCATAAATCCCAATTTTATTTGCAAGGTGGATGGACATATATGCCCAACCCCCCCCCCCCCCAACCCTCTTTCAATATTGTTTGGGGATGATTTTGGAAAAACAGAATTTTTGTATTTTTCCAAAATTATTGACATAAGATTTGTGTCCGGATGGCACCTAACACCAGCAATACCTATTTGCATCATCGTTATAGCAGCTTACAATACTGGGTGTCCCAGAGAAAGCGCACCATTGTTTGATTCTACTTTGGCCTAGTTACAAGCAATTACATCACGGTCAGATTGGAATTATTGCTAAGTTCTGAGAAATCTGAGAATATCCTTCATCAACGTGAACCGTGCACACACTAATTTTTTTTAACGTTAAACCGGGCATGACATAAGTTGTATGGATAAGTCACATGCTCACACAATGATTTTCATTTTGATTGATTACACGTTGATAAAATAAATCCTTGGAATCTATCGTTGACTCCAACTTGTAATTTCTTGTAACTATGACAAAATATAATCAAACAACGGTGCGCTCTCTCTGGAACACCCTGAAAATATCAGGAGAGGTCACAAGCTTTATGGATAAATGTACGCAGTTGTAATTCACTCAGTTTTTTTAGACATGGTGTAGCTCTTGTGATCCTCAACAACTTTTGTGAAGGTCCTATCCTCAAAAGTCTAACCGTTTGGCAGCTAGAAATCTACAAGTGGGAATATGCGATCCCGTAGAGTGAAAGCTCATACGGTATCTCAGATGTACTACCTGTATTTTTAGCGGTTTTAACGGTTAGACTTTTGGGGTGGAACTTTCACAAAAGTTGTTTAGGATCACAAGGGTTACATATTACGATCCGAGGGAATTCCATTATTTACCGAAAACCTTTTTGCCCCAAACCCTTAAAAAATGTCATTAGCTCGAGCAACGCTGAAAATTCAATTATTAAAAAAATTTCAAATTTTTTTTAAAAAAAAGTGCAAAGAGTGGATAGAATGGGATGATATCCCAAGGAACTTTCCCACAAAACTGATCCGAAGACCCAAAAAATTTTCAAAAATCGAGAATTTTTTTTTTTCGGGAAACCGTTGAAATGCGTGGAACAATAAATTAGAAGATCAAAACCCAAATGACAATTCAAATCCGAGACTAAGTAAATTGAGTTCAAAACTCAATATTTTATTTTTATTTCTATTCTGAAACATGGATATGAAGAAATGAAGGAAGACAGAGAAAACCCTTAATAGTCTCACTACATGTAGAAATACCTAGGATCATTCAACGCCTGTTGATGAGGGAATGAATTATCCGCCACCCCCACGCCCTCCTGCGTCGATGTAGGAGTTGGCGGTCGAATGGAGAGATTCGTGGGGGCTAAATTATTCGGAGACTGTGCCGTAGACGCGGACGGAACGCCTACTCCTACTCCATCTGTCGTCGTATAATTTCCAAAGGGCATTCTCCAAGGGGGTTGGACATTAAACTTTTGTTGTTGTTGTTGCTGCTGCTGTTGTTGTTGTTGTAGGTGTTGGTCCAGGAGTAGGCCATGTCCCTGCGCCTGTGCCTGTTGATGATGTTGAATGACAAAATTATGCTGCGCATGCGCCGCCATGGTGAGGATCTCACCCCCAACCCCACCCAGGGGGTGGGGGAGTGTCTCGACAGTATTAGTACTGTTCTCTTGTTGGAATGCTGGGAGTATTGCGTGGGTAATTAGTTGGAGGGGTCCTTTGGGTTTCCTGGGTCTCCTGGGCGTGGGTTCTTTCTCCTTGAGATGGATTTTCTTGTGAATCCTCAGGGAATTGGCTTGAGAGAATGCTTTATTACAAGTTGGACAGACGTAGGGTCTTTCACCGGTGTGAACACGAATGTGCATGGTCAAATGCTCTTTGACATTGAATCTTTTGGGACATAGATGACATGGGTATGGTTTGTCACCAGTGTGCGTCCTCTCGTGGATCCTCAAATCCTTTGGGGCATAGAACTTTCTTCCACAAAAGGAACATTGCAAATGTCTCTCTCCATTGTGCAGGGCAATCAGGTGGATCTTCACATTCTTCTTGTCACGAAATGTCTTCCCACACTCCGGACATGGGTATGGTCTGTCAAAAAAAATAATCAATTATTAACTGTTGTAAACAAAAGGACTATTAGCAGACTTGGGTCAATTATATCGGTAATTGTAATTTCAATTACAAAATACAATTACGTAATCGTAACTGTAATTAATTACTTTCAGAATCCCAGCTCTAATTTGTAATTCTAATTAAATACTTTAGAATTTCTTTGTAATTGTAATTTGTAACTGAATTTATATTTTTCTCAATTACTTTTACAATTACTTCAAATTTTGACCATCAAATACAAAGATGTGACTTATGATGTTAGCCCACATCAAATCATCATTTCGAGAAAGTATTTTGAATTGTAATTTGTAATTGTAATTGTAATTAATTACATTGATAATTTTGCATGTAATTTGTAATTGTAATTGTAATTAATTACATTGATAATTTTGCATGTAATTTGTAATTGTAATTCAATTACTTTGAAAAGTGAGGGGTAATTTGTAATTAATTACATTTTAAAAGTTTACCTCTCATCCGCATGCATCATCTTGTGTTTTTTGAGTGAAGAAGTGCCCATGACGACTTTCCCGCACTCGTCACATTGTTTCGGCCCTTTGCTCTCCCAATTCTCTTGTTTCCCCTTTACTTTTGCTTTCTCACCCCCAACACCCACAGCGCTCCCACCTTCACCGTCTTCTACAAAGTAAGCACAAGGATGAATTAGTTACTATCACTGAGGTTTTTTCAGCTTAATATTTTTTTGGATTCCAGTTCGAAATTTCAATTTTTAAAAATTAATTAGGATTTCAATTTTTTTTATTTGGATATCCAATTTCAGCTTAAATATCTTTGGATTCCAAGTCAAAATATAAAGGATACTGCACAAAGGGCACGTCAAATAACTCCCTGTCAGAGTTGGCTCCTGTAATAGCCCTTGACCTGCTGAACAACTTTTGTGAAGGTCCCGCCCCCAAAAGTCGCACCGTTTCGGCGCTGGGATTTACACGGGGGCATGCGCTACGCCCAAGGCGGATTCGGCGAAGCACATGCCCCCGTGTATTTCTAGCACCCAAACTGTGCGACTTCTTGGGTTGAGACCTTCACAAAAGTTGTTCAGAAGGTCAAGGGCTATAACATCCAAAATGCAGCCAATTCTGACAGCGGTTTATTTGCCGTTCCGTTTGTGCAGTATCTTTTCTAAAATAATTTTTTCTATTCGGATATCCTAATTTCAACTTGTTTTGGATTCCAGTGCGAAATTTCAACTTTTAAAAATTAATTAAGATTTCAATTTTTTGTATTCAGAATCCGAACGTTGTATTGAATTGTGTGTTACTTTGTAAAGTATCGATGTCCGGAAGAGGTTCTCTGTCTCCCTGAGTCTCAGTCTTGTCTCCTCCTTCTAACCCTTCCTCCTCCTCCTCCGCTTTCTTCCTCCCCTTCCTACCTCTTGCTTTCCTCCCTCCTCCCCCGTCCTTCTCCTTCTTACTCTTAGTCTTAGTCTTTGACCCAGAGGCAGAGGTCTCCTCAGATGCCTCCTCCTCCGGTACTTCTCTGTAGTCTGGAGTCAACAACAAATTATGAGGCTTTTTTTTTCTTCCCTTTTCATTCATATTTTTTTTTTATAAAAGTAGGTAATGAATTTCAGAAAACTGTTGTCAATATTATGACAAAAATATATAATAGAAATACGAATCCGTACCTTCGTCCTCAACTTCATCTCCTCCTCCTCCATCTTCTTCAACATTTAATTCTTCTTCCTCGTGGACTTTGGACTGTGACTCTTTGTAGTTGACCTTCTTCGTGGACGCCCTTCTTGGACGACCACTCACTCTGGACGCGGAGGACTCTCCCTTCCCCTTCTTCTCCCTCTTCTCGAACACAGTCTCAACGAAATCTAAACCATGCACAAATCAAAACACTCAAAATAGTTCAAAAATAACTCAAATTTTGTCCAGAATGATGAAGAATAATTCAAAATATTTTAAATTATGTCCAGAATAACGAAGAATGATTCAAAATATTTTAAATTATGTCCAAAATAATGAAGAATAATTCAAAATTATTTAAATTCCGTTCAAAATAATTCAATATAGTTAAAAAATATTTAAAATCATGTCCAAAATAATTAAATAATTCAAAATATACACAAAATAATTCAAATTTTTTCCAAAAGAGTTAAAAAATGTATTCAAAATAATTTTAAAACATTTTAAAAAATATTACAAAAAAATATTTACAAATAAGTAATCAAAACATATTCAAAATAATTTAAAAATATTTCAGGTTTACAAATTGGGGATATTCAATTTAAATAAAATTGACTGACCTTGAGGATTCCATTCGTTGGGGGAAGGGGTAGGAGGGGGGTCAGGGTCACCATTCCAATCATCATCTGACCCACTCCCACTGCGACTTCTCTCCCTTGCCTTTCCTTTGGAGGACTGACTTTGACCTTGACCTCCTCGTGATCTCTTGACCGTCGTCGTAGGTACCGGCACCGGGATTGGAGGAGTTTTCTTGGGTCGACCTACACGCCGTCTTCCTTTGACCTTTGATTGGGTGGCGTTAGGGTTAAAAGGGGTGAGCGGGGGGAGGGGGATGTCGTCTCGAGGGTATGCCATCCCTACCGCAATCTCTTCAATCTCATCCAAATCATAAATGTGTTTGAACAGAAGAGACTCTTGGTTCACCAATTGAACTCCTGCGTCCAGGTAATAAAATTATCAACTGTTGTCAACGTTCGGACCATTTGCATTTAATGACTGACTGACTGACTGACCGAAATGCTGTTGAATCCAACCAGTGATGATGGTGACTTCTGCTAGAATGAGTTTGAGTTCATTTCCAAATGCATCCAATCGTCCTTTACAACAATTGAGTTCTTCGCTCAGTCCCCCATCCTCCTCATCTGGGGTATCTCTCATCCCCTTCCCCTTTTCATCCTCCATGTCCATCGTGTCCAGGACACGAGAGTCCGAGTCAGACTCCATTTCAAAATCTGTGTTCAGATTAATTTATTTTTTTGTTTATTAGTGACCGGCGTTTATTAAAAGTTTGACGGTACTCATTATTTTTTTTAATTTAGAAAAAGACACTAACCTAGTTCCTTGTGTTGTGTTCTATCTCTATGTCGTCACTCGGAATGGAATCTAGTCAAGAATTAAAATTGAGCAGTTTTTTGAATGTAATTTTGTTGATTTGGTTCGGTTGTTTGTTGTTGTGTGGAAGAGCGTTGCAAATCAATTGGGAAGTTGAGAGATGGAATGAAGAAGGTAGGGAAATGGAGTCCACCCCTCGGCCCTCTCAGATACCACGACATACACATATACCACGCATACCACATATACTCTCACTCTCTATATCCCTCCCTATACATAGCATACCTTCCACATACAGGGTGTGCCCAGAAATATGTATTATTTGTTTGTTTCTTTGTTTATTTCTGTCAATGACTTCAAAATAATTTTCAATTTTATTTCAGTGACAACATCCTATTACAGGTCCTTACATTGTTTGTATTAAACATACTTGCACGTAGAC
>JAQFYE010007198.1:0-10067 GCA_034694305.1 Protaphorura glebata
CGAGCTAACAAACTCAATCCGACTGGATGATAATTTCTAGTATTCTCAGGTTCATTGACCTCGAACGTGAACGAACGCGTCGCTGCGCCTTAATATTATTCATTCAAGATTCCAAAATGTTTATACTCAAACCTGATTCTCAAATCTGATATTTCTGGAATAATAGAATGATGGACAACAAAATCTTCCCAGACATAGAAGACCCTGTCAGTTGGTTTGTTTTTTATTAATTATGGTCCAAACATTTGGTTTAGGCATTGATTAAGATTTGATGAACTCTTAAGTCGATTGTTTAGGCGAGGATCAGGGCGCCGACCTCGACTGTATGTATACTGTATTGATTAAACTAAATACAGTAAAAGTTATGTGTGTTCCCTTGTAAGATTCTAAAAATTACCCCGCCCCTCACATCAAATTAGGCGCGGTCTCGAATTGTAAACAGTGAAATAATCTGAACGAAAATGGAAGGGCTTACCAAGACCACTGTTCTCGAATTCTATTTTATGTCGCGAACGTGACGGTGTACAAAAGTACATGAAATAAAACTGAAACTAGCTTTCGACTCCATATAAATTAAAACCGTTTCACCAAACTGTGGAAATGGTAGAATCTAGAATTGTACCCTCCAGTTCAGAACCTACTAAAAAGTACTTCAATGGAATGATCTGATTCTCTATTATAAAGTAGAGAAAAGAGAATTTTCTACAGCAATTCCAAAGCCTTGGCTCCAGTTTCCTTCCTTTGGCCTACATTACACTGTATGGTATCAGGGAAGAAGTGAAAGCGTGTGTGTTAAAATTGATTGGACATATAAAAAGAAAACGCATGCACGTTTCGTGAAATTGGATTTATTTTATAGTGAAGAAGGCACTTAACATCTTGCACCACATTGGAGGTCTAGGATTGCATTTTAGTCTCTTATTTTTTCTCACCTTGTTTCGCTCCAGAGCTTTCTCCAGAGAAGAAAGTTTCCCCAAAAAGATTTATGGACAACCATGCAATAAGATGTGAATGGAGTTTTAAGAGTGCTCATCCTTTTACTTCTTTTTATCCATTCGTGTATTGTATCGTCAAGCCTCTCTCATGAGGAAAGCGTTTCACGAGTCAAACTCAGATCCACTTTATTTACAAAGTACATGATTAGTCATTCAAAGTGTTCTCAGGTAGCAAATAGAATTATTCCCAGGCCTCGTTACTATACTTTGACACTTCTGCAAGTTTCAATAATTTGCGTGGAATAGTTTATTTGGATGGATTCAACTATTTCAACAGTTTCAAAAAAATTTACTATGTAGAAATAAATCGGACTGATAAACTTATGGAACCCGTCGAGTAGATTTTGGTTTACATAAAAACTGGTTTCCTCGTCAGACCGAAATGCATATGAACGGGTAGGAATATTGTCCCTTGAGGTATCTCGGAAATGGCAACTACCATTATTGCGATTTTGTGAAACCAGTACGAATAAGGAGTTGAAGTTTATGAATCGTAGTGCACTAAGCAGACCGGCAAATTTTCGGGGCAATATCGAGCTAATATATTTTTTCATCAGTGCCTTGAAATAGTGATGACCCATTTGCTTGCTGCTAAGAATACAATTCGTTTTTTATTCTCATTAGTAACTGGATTAATTAAATATGGAAACTATCTCAAGGTCAGCACACAAAAATGCTTTGTCGATAGCCTCGTTTTAATAGGTGAAACATTCACACCAATTGAATGGATCAAAAGCTGTTAAACAATAACGCAGACAACTTTTCAGGTATAACTCACTGCAAATTCAATTAATGTTGTTTCCGAAATCCAAAAAATCATCTCATTTACTCAATTACACGACTCTTTCACATGAATAAGAAGGTATATAAAATATTCCCATATTACAGCGAGAATTGCCATCATACCAGTTGAATTGACGATTCAAACTGTCTGTAAAATAAGAATTACTCTCCTTAATTGAAATACGCAGTATAGCATAACCGACATACGCTTATCTTGTATGAAAGTGTGGTAGCCATTAATTTTGACTATGAAAGGCGACCCTAGCGGTATGGGAAGACTACTACAGGGGTGAAAGTCTGTGTAAACCTAATTGCAAAAATCTAACGTACATATAGAATGAAACTCTCGGCAAATCGAGAACACCATGTTTGAATGGTCTAGAATATTCAGTTCCCCGCCGCTTTGCAATGATTGGTGATTTGCCTACCTCAGTATTTTCGCTTTACAACTCCGACAAACAACTCAGGATGGCTAAAACTCGAGTATTTCTGCAAATCAATCTATAAAAATCACGTATGTTTGCATTTTGAAAGTATGTTTCTGTTCAATTCAATTCACTTCACAATATTCACCGCAGCGAACACGTCAAGTTTGAAAGGAATGATTGATTCTTTTTGACAAGAAAAGGAATGCCTACTCAATCCTATTTTATGAATGCATATAATTTGAAGGCAGGTACTCAAAATTTTATGGACTACTCACTCACTCCTGGTTTTGAAAGAAGAGTGTGAATGTGGGGTTTTACGAAGAGAGAACAAGGTATTGCTACTATTCAAGCCAAAAATCCTTTTCAGGATCTTGATTCTACAACATATGTAAAACCAATTCAGGTTTTTGGAACTCAATATTAATAGAATATGCATTACTTCGCGCTTTTGCTTTTACTGTCACGTGGTTTGCTTTTGCACCCTAGCATTTCTAGATGTATTTATTACTTTCTACGAAAAGTCAGAGACAATTGAGCCAGGAAGTGCAATGGTCTGCATAGGCACTGTTAATATTCTGAAAGCTACGAATGATTATGCTGCGGTGGGACTCAAAATCTACAATCAACAAAAATAAGGACGTGTTCTATCGCTTGACTTGCTGAACAACTTTTGTGAAGGTTGTACACCCAAAAGTCGCACCGTTTGGCTTGTAGGACAATCCTTAAAGTAATCGACAAGAAAAGAAAGAAATCTCTTTGATCTTCCGTAGAACATGAAAAAAATCTCGCTATCGAGTTCGCATCGCACCTCAATTAATGAAAGTTTTCCCAAGAAAATTACTTTTGACCACACTTATATTTCTGGGAATCGAAACCCGGGCCGCTATTGTGATATTATGTTTAATGTCTGCTTTTTATGGACTGCCAGCTTTTTAATACGCAAATGGTTACAGGTACCATACGATGTCGTCGCCAAATGTTGTCGATTAGAATAAATTCAAAAATAATTAATTTATGATTATGTCTGTCCATTTAGGCCCGCGGTAAACCGTCCGAGGGAGGTGGCCATGTCAATCAAAAAGGAACAACTGGTCCGAAAACACCAGTTCTTGGCTCTAAGAATAATCATCAGAGTAAAAATGGACAAAAACCACCAACCAAGGCACCATCGGCACAAAAGGGTCAAGTCAAAGCCCCACCTAAGATACCACCAAAGAATGGAAAGAAGTTGAAAAAGGGTCAAAGGCATCAAACGTACGACCTTGTAGTCACCATTGATATTGTGAGTCAATATTTTGTAAATTTATTTCTATTCTCGGGTAATATCACAAGAAAAATGACCAAAATTATAACAGCGAATTCTACAACCGGTCATCTTCTATAAGTACACAGACTGTATGCCTACTCGCTTGGGTGATGCATGACCCGGTCTTCTCATACAGGTGGTCGTTCCCCTCATCTGGTCAACGGGGCAAGATTCCCTGTACACCTAAACGCGGCAAACAATTTGGTGCGATGTGACAGAAAAAAAAAAGTCAGCGAAATCAACTTTTTGGCATAAAAATGGAATATTAGCTCATGAATGAGATTTCAGTATTGTGAGTGAGTGAATGAGCATCCAAGTCTTTCAACTGGAAATTGAATCACTCATTAATCACGAATGCAAATATTTTGCACAGAATTTGTCAGGCCCGTTAGTCAGGGAGGGCAGTAGTCGTAAATCATGTTTTGAAAGATACGAGAATTTCGTATCCTCTAACATCAAGATTCAGAAATTAGGGAATGCAGGTAAACAAATCATTAATTATATCAACTTTATGCAAATCTGGGATACACCGATATCGAACGATTTTGGTTTAGAATTCTAGAGTCGGTTTTTTCCCTCATTGAGTGTATTACATTCCGGTGAAACATTACTGGACTATTATTTTATTCACAACTGTTTCCTAGCAGAAATATTAATTCAGCTGCAGCCGCTGCACAACTAATTTTATTTAAAAATCACTGTCTGGTAAAATATTCTCGATTGTCAGCGTCAGGATTGAGCATGTCAGCGTTTGTAAACATAATAATATTATACGAACTTTTATAAGAATTTCCAAATTATTTAAAAATATTATATTCTATTCTTACTTTACATTCCATTCGTAATTTCTGAGAGTATGTATGATAGGTAAAACAAAATCTCTAGTTTCAATCTCATCAGTGAAACAGTGACGGGTGTTTGCTGTATTCGTTCTTGAGTGAAAATTGCTGGAAATTTTTAAAACAGCCAACACTCGTAAAATAAAATTGTCTAACGATAAGGGATCAAAATATATATTTGTTTTAATTCCAATTTGAACACACGATGTCATTTCTGAAGATATACGTATGGTTGCGTGCATTGCATGGTATTGTTCTACTTATTTTTCTTACGTACGATTAGTGTAAGGCAATGGTGGAATTTCCAATTCCAATATTTTATAAAAGTTGTAGACAGAGAGATATTTATACTTAGACCTGGTGGACTGCCTTGCTGACCATTATTGGAAAGGATGAGGGAGTCCATCTACATCATACTCCGACTTTTTTGATTAATGTTTTGGCATAAATTCCTCCCTACCAAAAATTTCTGAAATAACTTTCTCTAACTCGAACTAAGTTTCTCCCGGCGGCCGCCAAGACAAGGAATGTTTGCACAGCACTAGCACATAAGGGGAAAGATGTGGAATTCTCTTTTTATTATCCTAAAGTCTCTTGAAAAAATGACTTTCGTCTCGCTCCTGTGCTGTGCGCTGTCTTCTTCCATTTTCATAAATCGTGGACGGCAAACGCCAACGATGAAGAGATGATTCATTGCCAAACGCAGAACATTCTAGGGAAATTAAACTCATTCCATTCTTAGAGTCTTCGGAAAATAAAATATCAGATATATAGCATCCAAACTCGCTCGATTACAGTAATAGTTACAGGGTGTTCCAAAGTTACGTCCATAAATTTTTGTCTGTCACCGCAAAATGAAACATATCAGTCCATGTCCTTACGATAAGGGAATTTGGATTTCGAGTTATCATTGTTACTATTACTCTGCAGTCGGTACAACCTGGTCTAGCTGACTCGCTTCGTAATGGAGTTTGATCCATCAGGGAGATATGAACAGGACTAGCCAATTTTTGAATGGATTTTACCAAATTGTTACGACTTTCTCCAGGCAGAAGATCGCTTTCGTGAGAAATATGCAGAAGTTGGTCTTATGGGCAATGTAAATTAAAATATGGAAATTTTTCAAACGAGTATCACAAACACACAAATTTATCTTATAACATATTACACATAATCTTCATTGGTAATTTTTGAATCACTCGGTACTTGAGTTTGGCATTTGGCGACCGCACTTTGGAAGACGTAAGATGTTAAACTGAACAAAAGAACTTCCGAGCATTATTATCCCTGAGTTTTCCGCGAGCGCCCCAAACTTCCTTAAACTTACACTTGACTCTTCCTTTTCTTGTTGGCCCACCGCCGAGCTGAATAGGTTTCCTAGCTTTTTCAACTAGAACTAGAAACATGGACGAAATCTGGACCAAATCTCACAACGTCTGACTATCTAATATTTCAAACTAGTTTCAACTAAGCAATGAGTTTTGGCATGGCATATGTATACTCATACGCATTAGTTCAAACTGAACTACAAATTTGCTTTAAAGACATCCCCGAGGTTTCGGTTTCGGGAAAAAGTTAAGGGAAATATATTTTCAGCACTTCCAGGGTGTTCCGAAAATATTGTTTGTCGTATCACCAAACTAATAATAAAATTGGAATTGGGTATTCGGAATCAAATACTCGAAATTCACAACAAATGTTCTCAATTACTCGTATGATTTTATCTGGAAACAATCTTGCAAATTTTGTTGCACGAGGACGAGATACATATTTGTGTTTATAACACAAATACATATTTGTATTTGTGTAATGTTTGGATTCTGTGCTAAATGACACACACACACAGACAAATCTGAAAACCTGTCTCACTCACAATTCTTGGAAAAATTCTGGGTTACTGGAATTGATAATATTTGCAACACCCTGCTCTATTTTATTTCGGGAGGCTATCTTTCAAGGAATCTGAAAGTTGTGTTTATATTTTTTCATCTTGGATGATGACACTGGGACCCCACACCATATGTTCGTAAATTCATCATCACAAACCGTCAGTTGACTTCCAAACCTACTTTTGTGAGCTGAAAGATTTATTCATTTCACACTAGCCAGAATTTGAACTCCTGAACGCATCGTACTAGTGTTAAAAATTACTAGTCGCAATATTTGGGGTTAAATAGAGTGATCCCAAGAACTAGGACTAATTGTGAGTCCATCGGTTTTTAGTTCTGAGTCCTGTCCCGTCATCCGCAGAATTCAAATCACTTAGCCGATTTGAGTTGAGTCAAAATAAGTTTGCCTGTCATCGGGATTTTTCAGTGTCGTGACAGTGACACTTCGCTGACACTTCAAATCTCAGGTAATCTATCGTCTTTGGAAACTTTTTTCATTTAAAAAAGAGGACCTTGGTAGAGTTGAGGAGAAAAATAAATAAATAAGAGATGAAGCTAACCGAAGGAAAAGGAAATCGCTCTTGGGATTTTCGAATGCTAGAGAAAAGAATATCTCACAAGGAAACTACTTTTTATGTAATATGCAGTCATTCCAAACTTCCTGGTTACGTATATGAAGATTTCATCACCAGATCAAATTATTCTAGATTAAATTATTATTCTAGGTAGGTTGGTAGATGTTATTTCAGCAGAGTAATGCGTAAAGGATTTTGCTCAAAAGTTTTTCTTGCAGTCGATCATAATTTTAACTGGCGACAAATTAAATCTTGGGTTGGCTTGATTTTTACATCTAATGAAGTTTCCTTGTCAGTTGATTTTAGAGTCGGCTTAGAGTAAGAGAAAAGCATTTGCGAAAAGTCGGTCGTACGAGTATTTCTGAAGCACATCGCAGCGTCGAGCTTCAAGTTGGTTCAGTACGGTTCAGTTTGCAAACGCAACGCAGCGCAACACTCTAGAGAAACATATATCTTCTGGATGTCAAAGTCGGCGCTAAAATGACGGGGGAATACTTTTCCAACCGAAATCCGATAAAGTCCATGTACCACTTACTTCTATTTATGTAATGTACTATAGAAACAACATAAGTACGTACGATTCTGTATTCTTCAGCCGTATGGATAGGATGTGCCAGAATGGATATATAAAAATTGAAATCTAAAAAAATTTGGTACAAGAACTTAACTAAATTAATATGTTAGACTTTTTATATAGAGATGACGTATTTGAAAATGTTTTTTTTTATACCGAGGACGAAATGCAAAATTTATAAATTGGGGACTGTGACTGGACAGAATCTGACAAAACCTAACTCATAAGATCATAAACTAGAATAAACTGCAATAAGTATTAGAATTATGAAATTCATATGCCGTCGGTCGAAAACAATTTGAATTTAAAAGAAGTCAAGACAAGGCTAACTAGCAACAGCTTAAATTTTTACAAGCTATCTCACTGTAAATCTCTGAACATAAGGTGTGCAGAGCTATTTTCACATTAAAGCAGCCTGGGGAATGTTTCTCGTATGAAAATACATTCCATAACCCGAGAAAGCGCTGGGATTCTGCTGACTTCCGCTTCGGATATTATTCCCATTCGTTCTATGAATCAGAAAACAAACTTCGAAAGTTGGAATATTCCCCATTGGTTTGACACATCGGATAAATTTTCATTCCTAGCTTAGGGGCAAAGTTTGTTTTGGCCTCCGAGCGGCATCATCCAACTAAACATTAATTTCCACCAATATCAATGGCCACAATTCTTATCTCTTCGTCGCTTCAGTCGTCTCTCCACATGTAATGTCCCCTGACACTAAATAATGTTGGGTTAGGAGAATAGAAATCCAGTGACGACAGTAACCAGTAACCTCTATTCCTCGGGCTAGCTAGGCCAGCAAGTAAAATGACATTTCCAGAAAATCGGAACCGCAGAAAGATAACTGAGCGAGTGAAACCTGATTCATGCTGGTTTTCGTTATGAGTATGACACGTTGTAGAGTTTAGACACTTCCATATTACATTATCTCAAAATAATGTAGAAAACCCCCTGCAGGTTTACACCCAAACGATCCAACTATAAAATGTAATAGTCTCATGAAAATCGATACAATAAATATTTGGAGTCGGCATCGACAATTTTCTCTTTGATACTGGCATCGACAACCCTGTGAACTTGTGTGGATGAATATTTTAATAATGTATCATTTACGAGCAATAGGTAAAAAAAGATTAAGATTATACATTTATTCTAGAGCAGTGCTATCTGGCCGAAGTAACGTATTTTCCATTATGCGGATTGGGCGTAGCAAGAGATGTCGCAAATTCGTTATATCTTAGTCTATATTCAAATTGACCGCAAATGAAATATGGATTCTTGCGTTAAAGGTACTGGATCCACCTTATTGGAAAATGTACGCCGTTGGAATTCGCTGGATTTTTAATATGTTGTAGTCCTTGTGAATCTGAACAACTATTGTGAAGGTCCTACCCTCGAAAGTTTAACTGTTTGACCGCCAAAAATACACTGCTGGCCATGTGCGATTACGCAGAGTGAAAGTCAAAGTGAAAGTCACTGAACAACCCTAACAGTGCATTTTTAGCGGACAAGAGGTTAGACTTTTGGGGGTAGGTCCTTCACAAAAGTTATTCAGGATGCCAAGGACTACTACATCATAAGAAATCCAGCACATTCAAACGGCGTACATAATTCCAAAAGGTGTATGGGGTGTCCTTTTCAGAATCCATGTACATAGGTGTTATTATTAAAATCGTGTTCAACGGTTGTGAGTTTTGACCCTACACTGTACACTGGTAAGGTTCTTCTGAAAAATCCATATGTACCATGGAGTTGCGCCATGAGCACTTTGTTTCCTTTCAAAATTGACCTTCTACTGAATTGAATGAGAAATTAACCCCTCTTGCTACCTTTCCCATAACTCATAATAAATGCCCGGGATTTGGCTTATTTTCTAATATTATCTGACTGTATTATAAGGTGGGGCTTAGTCTGCAAATTTCATTTCATTGCTCACCAGGCCAGAGCGAGACTTAACCATAAGTGATAATAGCTTGCTAACCCTCATAATTTCCACAGTATATATTCATTTTCACAGTGTGAGGGCGGATGGTTTGGGAGAAAGTATGTCACTTTTCTCCTTCAAATTTACTGAGGTCATTCTACTTTCTCCGTCCATAATACATTGCTGTACAATATGTATGTATGAAACGTGTGTGCGTAGTGCTATTCTATGTACCATATAATACCCCTTTGTGGGAACCAGAACCATACATGTTCTTTTCACAATTTTTCTTCTGCCTCATAAACTTTGGAATAAAAAGTTCTTGCATATGCGTTAAGGTTGCGTTGCGTTTTCAGACTTGGCCGACGACTCCTTCCTCTTTTGGTTATCTTTTTTAAAGAGATTGTTAGAGTGAGTATTGAGTATAGAGAGAGCTTATGGGCCAACGTTGCTTTGTGTTACATTGAATCGGGTCGGATTTGTAAACTTTTGCCCGAACCGAATCGTCCTTTCAAAGTTCAAGAATCGTATAAGATTCTATCGATTTTATTTAAAATCGACCATCTGACAATGAGTGGTAAGATTTCGTTCTACTGCACAAACTTGACCCGATTTCAAACGGTGACAAAGTCAGAATTCGGCCTCTAAACCAAATCCAAACTATCCGGTTCTTTCGACCGAATATTTGACCCAGTCGAGTGAATTTTACAATGGATACCGTATTTACTCTGATAGAACCCGGTCTCTATTA
>JAQFYE010007199.1:0-10066 GCA_034694305.1 Protaphorura glebata
GAAAACAAGCCAAATTGAATTAAATTGTATTCTCAAATTTACGTAAACACAAATAAAAATTAATATATAGTCGCTGACACATAAAAGTTTTGTCATTTAATCATATGGAATGCTGCTAAAAGTTCCGCCAAGTGTACACGCAGGGCCGAAGCGGAAATTAAGTTTAAGGATTCACTTCATGTGCACTGAGTTCCATAACCATCTATACTCTATGAATCATGGTCAGATTTTCATAATCCATTTGATTCATTATTGCTCCAGGTTTTTCCAAACGACAAATTCGTGCAGCTAAGGTTTCTGACCGCAAATTACTAGAAAAGTCACAGACCAGTTTTAGATATATAAGATAACTGTCATCCTGTCAGGACACGCACAAGACGTGACAATGAGTTTGCTAAAGACAGCGAAGAGTCAGTCGCCCAATGAATCCACAAGGACCGCCTTTATTCTAGAATATTTCTCTTTTTTATCATATTACTTGTGACAAAGACAATAAGACTGTACTGTGAAAGTGCGTAGTCAGTTATGATTTTGATTTTGACAAGAGCGTGTGGCTCTCGATATTTAACTTCATTTTTTAATCTGACTGACAAGTAATTTATTTGAAATTACAAATAAACACAGCTCTGTTTATATTGACAATTGACGACCAGGATTGATTTTTTTATCTATTCGCTTGGATCTTATTTGGCTGTATAATTTTACGCAGGTAATTAGCCATTGTCGTTAGACGAGAATTAGACCGTGACAACCACAACTGCATTTGCATCTTCCTACAACTTTGTCTACCACAGAGATAATGTTATCGACTACAACTATATAGACTTTTCCGTCCTGTGAATGGAAAATTGACTTTTAGAAGTTCAAAAGTAAGAACATGGTGCCGTTGAGAACTCGATCAATCAGAGTTAGTTTCGCTCGTTTCTCCATGTAATACAGACTTCCGACCCCCATTCGAATTAACGGAAGAGAGGGACAAACCCGAATTGGGATGTCAGTACGGCGTCGATACTTCTTCGTTTCTGGAAAGCATGAGCTTTTCGTGACTTGTCGGAATTTTTCAGAAGACGCATATATACGGCTCATGATCTTTGCTGCAGGTACCATCATTGAGTTTGCCACAATTATTGCCATGATCATCAAAACGTAGACATACATATTCAACTCGTTCCTCAGTCGAATAGAAAATATTCCTGTCATTCCAGCAATACAGCATTCCAATTTTAGGACTGGTATAAATGTGCTGCCGATACTTCTGTTGAACGTTGTGCTCAAAATGTAGAGAGCGCGGTACATGATCACCGACTTTTCAAAACCTAGTCTGTCGGTGACCGGACGTTCCAACCTGAAATTACCATTGAATAAAATGACAGTATTGTTTTACATATGTCAATATACAAATGTATTGGAGTTTTCAAATTACGTCAGAACTTGCAGCCAGAATATTGTGCTGCAAATATACACATGAATAATCATTGTGAAAATTATGAACAGGATCACATAATTTGTGTACAACAATAATTCCATGGCTGCACATAACACCAAGAGCATTGACCAATGAGGACTCGTCTGAGCTTGTGACGCGTCTACGAGTACTGAGTAAAAGTAGCAAGGATGTTCCGGATCAACAAAAAAGCATCCGAGCCAGACTGGGATCGTCCAGAGGAGCAAAATAGTCAGTGTTAAGAATATCTTCTCTCGCATGTTTGGTCGACTATACTCCGATGCAATGCACTGTCGTCCTGTGTTATTCAAACATTAATTTATAATTAACAACTTCTTCAAACAGAACGCCAGTAAAAAAATATATTCAAATTTGGATATAAAAATTACCGATTCTAGTATTGAAGCCCATCATCCGATTGAAAACAAATGCCATTCCATAAGCATGAATCTGAATTGTTGTTAATGTGGTGCAAAATGCGAAAAGGTAAAGTACCCTTATTGAATGCCATATTAAGCGATCCAAACTTTTGGTCCCCTGATACAGCTCCCAGGTTCTCTGTAGTCGAAGTATTGTAAATATGAGGTATACATATGTTAGCAATGCCATGATTTGAAGAGAATATCGTTTCCACTTTGACTTTGATATCGGGAGGAAGATATCTGATTTCCAGTAATCGAATGGTATTTGACTGATTCTGCAAAACCAGTAAAAGTAGAAACTGATGGTTTTCACTTCAAGTAAAGTCAGCATTTTGTACTAAAATGGACTGGACTGGACTGAAAGATGTCGGTACGAGTAATGACAGAGGAGTTCGAATGGGAAATAGATATTGGTTCCAAACTGACCATTTCCGATTTCGCAAACATCGTCTTATAAAGAATTAATTATCTAGTCAGCAAAATCTTTAGGAAATAATAAATACGAGAACTGTTGTCCACCCTTTACTCATAGATACTATCAATCTTTCCACAATTTGACAAGGCAGTGCCATATCTAAGCCTAATCCTTAAGTACAGGTTTAATCAGGTGGAAGTAATCATTACTTATCGTAATGTGTAAATAGAAAGGCTTGGTTGATATCCGGTTAATTATCATTCGAAAAGTCTGGTGTAGAAGTTGTATTGAGATAAGAATACATTGCAACTTCGAGGTAATACATCAGAATTTTCTAGGAAAATGTGATTTTCTAATGATCCACATGTCTATCTGATTAAATGTTCATGGAATAGTATTTATGAGATCCAAATCCAGTAATTATTATATATTCGACTCATATGTATATATAATTTTAATATTATCGCAATTTCGCAAGCGACAGTGGCATAACTAACAACTGAACTTAATTACGGGGTTCAAGGCAGGTTCTATAAGTAGCGAACGTATCCCAATCCAAATGAGCCGGAGTTAGGTTGGAAATGGGTTAGATATTAGTTGAAGATGTGGAGATTAAAAATAATTTCTTAAATTATTTGACATTTATCGAGAAGACAACTGACTTTAATTAAAATAATTATAAATCTAGATTATACACAATTACAGAAATAAGCACCAATTATCGTAATATCGATGAGGGCTTGATTGAAATTCGGTTAAGCATCTCTTCATAAATTAAAAATAATGTCATATCTTGGTTATCATTGACAGAAACGAACTTAATAGTTTTCATTTTGGGGAGCCAAATATAATCAACGTAATTATATACCATGCAGCTATTTCTAAATTCCATCTTCACAAAAAAATATATCACTTATCTCTAGATCTGCCAGTAATTGTCAGAGGTACCACCAGTGATAATTAATGCTATAGGAGTAAATCCTGGAAGAGTGGCTCGAAGTCCAATTATTATTATAGATTTCTCACTTAAATTCGTCGCAATTCCAAATAATCTACGACGGATCGCAAATTCGGCCTGAATTACAGATTACGCTGGTTATTTATAACTTAAATTAGGGACGGTGGCATGGCTACATGTTTGAAATATAACTGATCCACTGAGCAATGCTTGTAAAAAGAATAAAACATTTGGTGACCGCCACGTGTCAGCAAATGTCAGCGATTTGTCTTGTTTGACTTGGAAGCAGACGCTAAAATAGTTGTTCCTCTGATGAGGCGTAATAATTATTAAGCGGATCGTAACGTAGTTAGATCGACATCATGATCTTGGTACTGTGTTCGTCTGTCAGCACTCTAGCGGGCCGCAATTCTTCTCTGATCGACTTCAAACTTGACGTGCACGACACTTGGACCGTAGCTTCAGTTAAATTCGTTAGCCAGCAACATCGAACTACTACTAGGGGTACTCCACTATTTAAGAGCGCTCAACATGCAGCGGTATCTTAATCAAAATAGTCGGTCGGAAGCAATATCGATTCTACGATGAGAAATGATTTTTCGGTTTTGTTGATTGTTTGTAAAACTTCATTGACATCATTCAAAAATACCTTGGCAACCAGTGTCACCTCTGTGTATAAAATGTCTCAACCCACTTTTCAGGATAGACACTGTAACGACTTTTGCTGTGCTCTCGGTCACCAAAGGTGTGAAGAGAATGCATGTGACATCTGGTTGAGACAAATTTTTATTTTAGGCTGGTCAATATACGCAGAGGCAGATAAATAAAATGACTACAACTTCAATATTCCATTTAGTAATATGACGACGGGTACTTTGCTTCCCTCATAGTAACCATTGGTGGTCGGTGACATTTAACATCCGTTTGATAATAATATCAAAAATCACTCTGATTTTATGATTTGGTCCGACATATTAGTCTAGAATTTTCATTACAAACAGACCAAATTTTAGATTTTATACTCCGGTTCGTCTCATATGACGGCAACAAAATGACGAGCCGGTAAGATTAATTAATTTAAAAAAAAATTCTGACGCCTAATCAGCACGAATGGCTACGAAAGTACGAACTGTACTATACTGACATAACAGAAAAAAATGGTCTAGCTAGTCATCACTTTCAATTCCGTTCTGCTATTCCTTGTATCTCTTGTCCCTTCCCTTTATCGTTACCTTCTCTCAACTCTTTCTCTCTACTTTTAATCCAATCTCTAACTTTCCCCAGATCTTCCTCGCTCTTTTGTCTCGTTTTCGTTAGCTCTTCCTTCCCTCCTTCTGTTCTGTCTGCCTCCCTTCTCTCTGCCTCTGTCTTCTCTATCGGTACCCCCATTTTCTCACTTCTCTCATATCTTTGTAGCCATTTCTCGCCCATTCTCTTGTTCTCCTCTCCTATTCTTTTTTTTTCTGTCGCTCTTCTCTCTTTTCGTTCTGCTTCTAAAACCCTCTTCTGTCTTTGTCTTTTGCTCTTCTCTATCGGTTTCCCCATTCCATATTCTCTCTCTCTTTTCTCTCTGTCTCTTCTCTCACTCACTCACTCCTATCATAACGATCCACATTTCTACGGAGCGCTTGCGCGGTTTATTCTGATTGTCATTTTTCTCCGCAGCAATATATCGGGGTCAAGGACTGTGTCATTGTGAACTCAGGTATTAAAATGTGCAGAAATCACTGAAAACCAGAAGTAACATTGACTACATTGTATTAATTTATAAATTCTTTTAGACTTTAGTAATAGTCGCATACATTATTTATATAAACTCCTTTTGTGACGGGAGTAGATAGTGATATTTTTAAGTCATTATATGTAATTGCGTGATATAAATTTTATTGTCAGATTTTGTTGAAATGAGAACCGTTTGTTAATGAAAAATAAAGATGCTTTTGAAAATTAAAAAAAAAATCATAAATTCAACTGAAAGTTATTCCGAGAAAACAATTTACCCAACTGAAGTTCCTTTCGTTTGTTGGCGGTCAAGGAGTGATAATTTGTTTGGTTGAGTTCTGAATTGCGGACCGCGGTTGGATTTCTATGGTAACCATCGGCGTGTTCAAGAAGCCACAACTTAAAAAATCCCAAATATTATCAAAATGTATTTCCAACTATGACGTTATTGTAAAAGTAAGATACACATTTTAGAGTGACTTGAACGTTTTAGAGATTCATGGAGGTTTTCCTTATTCTTATCGTGCAAGGTTAGTGGATAGAATGACGGGATGACGGGAATTTTCAGCCAACTATTGATAGCTTCCCTATAGATCATTAGCGCCTGGAAGCTCTGTAGTTCTGTAACTTAATTTATAGTGCCTGTTCGAAACTGCATTCACATAGGTTCATGCTCCAGAAATTATTAAGACATTTATACAGAATAAGTCCTTATAATTTTATCTCGTGTAATCTGTCCTCTTGAATTCTTCCGGTCAAAAATTTCATCATAATCCAACATTCTCGGTGTGGGTGAACAGCCTTTCTCACCACATTTCAGTTCCGAAAAATCAACGACTACTTGAAATAAGTTGGACAGAGATTCCCGTCGTGTTTCTCTCGTACATTTTTCGCTATCAAGTTTACAAGACAGACCAATCTGACAAAGAGTTGCATCCGTGGTGTTTTCAGCCTTAATAAATGCTTCAATTTCCTTGTTCAAATTTTCATAATCAATTTGATTCATTTTTGCTCCCGGGTTTTCCAAAAGATGAATCCGTCGAGTTAAATTTTCAGCCCGGAAATTACTCGCCATGTCACATGGACCGTGTTCAAAAATAGTAAAAATATTTTCAAGCTCCGTTGCCTTCTTGTTGAATTCCAAGAAAATCTTGAGTTTTTCTTCCTTGTTGGCCACGTCCATTGGGTAGGTGGAAGGACTTTGGTTAAAAATTTTGTCAATGGTGCATCACAATTCACGCCACCTGTCTTCCTCTCAGGACACGCACAAGACTTGGTCTCTTGAAGACAGGTTTGTTTTCCTTGACATTGACATACCCCTATGTCCACCTGGGCGCCGAATGCAGTACTGAGGGAAAAACGAACCCACTCAGGAATTGTTTCATTATTCGTGAAACGCTCCATGAGCAGATTGGACTCAAAGATGTTATATTCAGGTGGGAATTCGCACCGATCACGTGGGGCTGGAAGTGTTGGGGATTTACACTCACATTTAGAAGAAGGTTCAGGTTCACGGTTCTTGAGATCTTCTAAATTCTTCGACCTCAATGTAAAATTTGCAACTTCTTCTTTTGTGTACATGACGAGTTGATTGTGAGTTTTGACATCACAGGGATCACCACGCTTTAGTGCATTTTTGACTCGGCGATCTAAGTAGTAGCCGGTAAGTATCCTACTTCGATCTCTTGTTGTGTCGTAGAAACATGTGAGGCGACCTTTGAAGAGGTTTGTAAGGCCGGTACACATTCCTTCCAAACATTCAGCTTTTCCAATAAAATGTTCCACTCATTCTTGTAATTTGATGCTACTCAAGGCCTTGTAATATTCGGATTTAAATTCATGGCAGTTATTTCCGTCAGGCGCTCCGCGTGTGTCCCTCACCCGAATTCCAGGCCGTCCGTCATCTGCCTGTACCCACGTCGTATCCTCGAAGCAAGTGCATTTCTTGAGTGGAGAACATCGGAGAAATTTGATTGGGTCACAGAATTTAAGTCCAGAGTCAATCAGCCTGTTCTGCCACACTATGTACTCTTTCCCTGCATTATTACTTGGGCTGGGTGGATCCACAAGAGTGTCACCTGAAAATGTAATTAAAATTAGAGTTAGAGTTACTGTCTTAATAATTTAAGGGTACACCCTTCCGTGCTCGCGGTACGTATTTTATTCGAAAATCTGGTCCATACTTTGGCTTTGGAATTGGAACCTATGAATTTTTGAAATTGTTCATATTTATTTGGGACACCCTGTATATTCGAAAGTGTGTTCCAATTGTTATACATATGTAATTGGAATTGCTCATAAAAGTATACGTCAATTGTAATTATAATCAATTACAGTTTCAAAGTAATTGTCTGTACAAAGTACCGAAGTCTGACGGCGAGTGTCACTAAACGCAATTTCTCGAATCAATTGCTAAAAAATAACTGACCTTCTTTTGTCCCATGACTGTCACAGACATCATTGAAACCCCCGAACTGCTTTCGAAGTAGAATTTCATTCAGAATCAACTGTCTCCGAATATTAGAACATGAGATAAGATGAGTCTCAGGAAAATCAGTACAATCAATCGGTTCCTTCGGTGTGCTGGCTAAACACTCCACTAACTCCGGGATTGGACCTTCACTTCCACCTGAGATTTAAAATGTCATAACGATTAATTCAAATTTTAACGATTCCATCCAATTTTATTGCAACTGACATAGATTGTAATTTGCCATGTGTATTCCAAGAATCCCGACGCCACTCCTTCTTTTAGTATCTCTCCGAACCATTCACATAGCGAAATTGCAAATACTGCCTTTTTTCTCTTACCCATAAATGACAATAAACTGACAACTGACCTTTAATACCCGGATAGGATTTCTGTCGAAAATTCTCAAGCTCAGTCTCCCACTCTGATTTGGTCCAAACTGGACGATCCGCTGAAAGAATTCTAATTGGAAAAACGATGACGATAAGAAGAAAGATGGCCGCGGTTGGCCATCGAGGGCCGAGGACATCCATTGCCATCGTCTGTTCTGTGTCAATGTGAACTCAGGTATTAAGATGTGCACTAATCACTGAAAACTAAAAGTAACATTGACTACATTGTATTAATTTATAAATTCAACTGAAAGTGTTCCGAGAAAATAATTTACTCAACTGAAGTTTCTTTCGTTTGTTGGCGGTCAAGGAGTGATAATTTGTTTGGTTGAGTTCTGAATTGCGGACCGCGGTTGGATTTCTATGGTAACCATCGGCGTGTTCAAGAAGCCACAACTTAAAAAATCCCAAATATTATCAAAATGTATTTCCAACTATGACGTTATTGTAAAAGTAAGATACACATTTTAGAGTGACTTGAACGTTTTAGAGATTCATGGAGGTTTTCCTTATTCTTATCGTGCAAGGTTAGTGGATAGAATGACGGGATGACGGGGATTTTCAGCCAACTAAATTGATAGCTTCCCTATAGATCATTAGCGCCTTGAAGCTCTGTAGTTCTGTAACTTAATTTATAGTGCCTGTTCGGAACTGCTTTCACATATGTTCAATGACTGTCTTAGGTTCATGCTCCAGGCATTAATTTCGAAATACTATTTATTTATGTAAATGAATGATTGCGACTGCGACATTGCCACATATCCATACCGATATTAATATTCCTCTTCCACATTTAATTCTTCCAGGGTGTTTCATAGCTTAATATTTATGGATGACAATAATGTTGTGGTCAACTCAGTGGAGGCAACTATTGACATCAAGTGTATCTCTCCGATAGAATAATCAGTTCAAAACTAATTATATCTGAACGTGCGTGCGTGGGAGCATTCTGAAGAAACAAACAAACAAAAAAACTAATCGGGGGATGACATTTAGAACCATACTGTATTTTCTCCATATACAGGGTGGCCCATAAGTAACCGTACATTCGAAATAAAATCTTTAATATCTGGAGTCTCAAAATTCCGAAATAACCATTTTGTTCAGAAAGCGATTATGCGAATTTTGATGTACCGCTTTCGTGTGTACGTTGAGCCGTGCGCGCGCGCCGACACAAAACAGACGAAACTGGAGTTTTTTTTGCATGCAAAATCAAATCTGTTCGTTTTGCATGCTATAAAAACTCCAGTTTCGTCTATGTTCTGTGATGCCGTGCGCGCACCACGCAACGTACACACGAAAGCGATACATCAAAACTTCCATAATCGCCTTCTGAACAGAATGGCTATTTCGGAATTTTGAAACTCGAAATATTAAAGATTTTATTTCGAATGTACGGTTACTTATGGGCCACCCTGTATTATTAATGTCCACTTTACCAGGGTGTCGAAATGTTCCGAACCTCTGAGAAACGAAATGGCGGATTTCTTTGGCCTCCGAAAAACAAAATGGCGGATTTCTATCAACCACACGTGAAATCTTCTAGTTTGAAATATTAATCACCACTCACACCAGCTAGGAGCAATTAGGATAAACAAGCTCTTCGGGTAGTCAGGAGAGTTACATACAACGGAGTAAACAATCAAAGTAACAACTTTTCTCTAGCCTGGTCCCCCCCCCTACGTTAATCTACTACGACAACCTGCGTTTGGGACCAATCTTGCAAGATAGGGAATTTAATATTAATTTGAACTAAAATTAGAAAATATTTCTACCTTTAATTCAATAACAAATTTTACCATTCCCTTCGGGGTTTTCTTGCGAGTCAGAATATGGAAACGGAAATGAGAATGGATTTGGCTAAGCAATGAAAATTTGATAAAGATGGATACAGTTTTTTTATCCATGAGGAAAATGGCTTGGAATTTTGCGGTCACTACCATCCTTAATTTTGGATTGAAGAATTTTTTATTACCTTCTCGAAGCGTTCCCAAAAGATGTCAGGAAGTTGATAATTACAAGCCTAAGATATTTGTTTCTGTTCAGAAAAGACATTCCGTGTGAGATACCTTCAGCGAAAGAGATCCAGCAAATCAGAATCCAAAGCGGCGATTCCCCTACGATCTTAGGGTATTGTCGGATAATTGTCGTTGATCGCGCCGCGCATTTCACTAATAACGTTACGAGTAGCCCAACAACAAGTTTCGACCTTCCGGTCTCATCAGGCGGGCAAGCATGTGAAA